>OX424454.1:10478190-10616016 GCA_949152495.1 Lasius fuliginosus | reverse complement strand
ATACGGATGGGATGTATGGTAAAGTGAAAAAAGGTGTTCTTTCGCCGCTATTATTGTCCCTGATGTAGTCGTTAGATGTGGATTTGTTGAATAAAATTTTTAGCCGTTGAAGGATAATTTGGAAAATAAAGTTTACAGTGTAAGAATTGTCTAGTAATATTTTAATGATAAAATCGATATTTTTTGATTGAAAAACAGGGTGTGATAATAAAAATGCTCTATCTATAAGTCCAATGACCGTACCTCTTTTTTGGCAAAGTGGGTGTTTGGGAATGGAAATTGAGGTATCTTCCAGAGAATGTTGCTTTGTGAAACCAGTTCCAAATAATCTGATTGTTGTTTATGTGTATAGTAAATTTAATGTCTAGAAAATTTAAACTGTTATTCTCACCTATTTCAAAGTGAATTGTAGTTTAGGGTGGAATGAATTAAAATGCTTAATGTGTGATCGATCATATCGGGAGGGACTGCAAGTGCTATATCATCAACGTATCTAAAATAAAAAGGCGGAGTGAATGTCAAAGTTGTGAGGGCCCTTTTTTCTAAATCTTGCAGGACTATGTCGGCAATTATAGGGGTTAGAGGGGAGCCCATCGGGGTACCAAAAGTTTGTTGATAAATAATTCCGTTGAAAGTAAAGAAAGTCGAATTTAATACGAATCTAACGGCTAAGAGAAACTCTGCTTTAGAGACAGCTCTCTGAAATGAAATTCCATTTCACCGCTACACTGTCGATAGCAGTTTCTATGGGTATATTTGTAAAAAGTGAAATGACATCAAGAGAAATTAATTTAACTGTGTCATTTATGTGCAAATTGGACAGTTTATTGACTAATTGAAAACTATTTTTTATGTGACTTGGTGGAACAGGAAAACTATTGAACATGATTTTATGTAAATAGGATGCTAAATAATATAACGGGCTATTCTGTGACGAAACTATTATTCTAAACGGATAATTTGGTTTGTGTATTTTGGGGAGCCCGTAAGCTCTAGATAGTAAGCCGTCATTGCACATCCATCATGTTAGATTATCTCGTAATTGAGTAATGAGTTTTCTCGTAGGATCTTTCTTGAGGGTTTTGTATGTTTCGGTATCCCTAAGTAAGTCTTCTACTTTATTTAGATATTTGACTTTTTTCACTTTACCATACATCCCATCCGTATCGGAAAAATTCATCAACATTACCAAAAATCTTAACGTTAAAATGGCTTACTTCAGTCTTAACAAATTAAACAAACATATTAAAGTTCACAAAGACATCATACCAAACTCCCAACTTAATAATGTTGTTTACAAGATTAATTGCCGTGATTGTGACGCATCTTACGTAGGACAGACTCGCAGATGCTTATGCACAAGAATGTCGGAGCATCGTAATCACATTAATAGAAACACAACAAATCAATCTGTTATAACGGACCATAGATTAAATTTTGACCATGAATTTGAATGGGACGATATTGAAATTCTTGATAGAGAGCCCTTTTTAAAAAAACGTTTATTATCTGAAATGATGTACATTAAAAGACAAAATAATAGTCTTAATTTACAAACAGACACCGATTGCTTTCCTGACATTTACACGACTGTTTTAAAAAAGTTACCAAAACTATAGGAGTCGGTCACAAACATAAGCACGTCGCTGTATTATTGGATTAGATTTATCTGGGCTGTTTTAGTGATTTGTCAGTCGGTCTCAGTCCTTCGTCGGATAATGTTCCCCCCTCTTGGGGGAACACTCTCAATAAGTTAAAGAAAAATCTTGTTTTACACAAAGACGACTTAATTTCTTCCAACATCAACCTCAAGATATTTTTATCAATCTTTATTAATTTCCGAACGGCGTGTGGTTTTTGTATTGTGACTGCCTCTCACTCCTACCTCAATTCCAGGAAGCATAAATTATCATCAATTTATTCTTCCCGCAAAATACTTCTTGGTTTGCCACCCGAGGAAGGAGCTGCGAATGGTGATGTCGGAATAATTTTACTGAGTATCGAGACAGTATGCGTATTGCCGTCTTCGCGATTGTATATAAAAATTTTTATTTTGACTTCTTTGTAATTTAAACGACTAAAATATGTGTTCCTGTAGTTTTAATATTGACCTCATAATATTTTAAATTCTCACACACACTCTGTCCATTAATTTTAAGTTAATTTTTCGCTGAAGAAGGTCCAAAAAAGGGACCGAAACGTTCGTTATTGTATGACATTGTCTTATTCAATCTAAAATAAAGTATGCGCTTCGTATTCTGCGTTGGCTCTTAATAGCTACTTATATTTTGACTCATTATTAATTATCTTCAGAGCCTGTACTATCATCACTAATATAAATAGTATTATAATTACTTGCTGGTTAGTGAATAAATGGTAGAAACAAAATTCGTGATTGTGAAAAATCCTGATTATTTTTTGTAAGAGACTGAATATATCCATTCCAACCAGGTACCTGAGATTGATTATCCCACTTTCCATAGAGCCATAATACATCAATTTTTCGAAGTATGCAGGCTGTTGTTTCCTCATGGCAGTCGAATCTTTCAACTGTAATTTCATTTAATCCTGCTGAATTATAATATTCATAAACCTGAATAGGAACGTGAGCTTTTAATGCAAGGTTATGAGCACTCGACATTGTTGTCTGTTTCTTAATTGGTTGTTCTGGTGCGATCGCTTCAGATGGAGTAATTATTTTAATTACTCCCATGATATGTACCGTATTGTGACCATCAATGGTGTATACATTAATATTGACATTGTCAGTAGCAAATTGAACGAAAGAATCAGTTTCTGGTGGTAAAATAAAAAGCGGATGATAAACTGTCGAAACTTCGTACTTCTGTATCAGAATATGAAGCTGCTACACTTGATAACACATCTAAAATACGTCGAGATCCAAATCGTCGATGTAAAAACGTCGACAAACCCAATTGTAATCGAAACATAAATGTTCTCGGCCTAGCTGCAGCTACTATAGCATGAGAAATGGAGGTGCATTTTAATTTAAATGGTTCTAATTTGCCTTTTCGATTTTTTAATATTACTTGCTCCAAAAACAATTGTAAACTGTGGTACGTTATTGTCTAAATTATTAAACATTTCATTCATTGGGGGATATTCATTATTATATTTTATTAAAGATCGAATGTCTTCACGAATTATATATATATATATATATATATATATATATATATATATTGATGAAAAGTTTTAATGAACAAGAAGAACGGCTTAAAATAATAGAATCTGCTACAGCAATATATATATATATATATATATATATATATATTGCTGTAGCAGATTCTATTATTTTAAGCCGTTCTTCTTGTTCATTAAAACTTTTATTTTCGTACCAAGCTCTTAAATTGACATCATATACCGTATCTATGAAACAGACAATAGTCAAAGAGGTGCTTTTAGTTGATATGAAAATTCTTTTTCCATACCTTTCCTTAAGCTTCGTTTTAATTGTTAATTCATTTGGAGTATATACCGTGTATGCATCTGCCAATTCCTTTAAAGTAAACTGGCAGTCATCGTTTTCTTCAATATACGAAAATATCTCTTCCATTGCTACTTCAATACGATGGTCGATAGGTCGACCAACATTACCTGGTTTTCGAGAACGGAAAAAATTCAGGTAACATTGATGATGATACCTAGCCTCTGCAGCAAGCAAATCTTCAAAAATAATTCGATTTTTAACTGTCTTTTTGCCAAATCACCACCAAGTTTGTCTGCAGTAGCAATTATAGAATTTTTGAAAGCGTGTGCCGATACTAATGAAATTCTGCGGCGCTTTTTTTCGTCTTTCTTTTTTTCTTTGTTGAGATAGTAATGCCATTCTCTATCTATGTTATATGTTTTTTATGATATAAGAAAGTTTAGTTTTGTTCGTTGGCAGTATTGTCTTATGTTCTTACTTTATCTATGCCTATGTAAGAAAGGAATTAATATGTACAAGTATATCGAGAAACGAAATGTAAAGCAAAGTATATATGTTAAATAAACATCAATATAGAAGTCAATATACTCTGAGTATGACAAGTTATTGTTATAAAAGCCCTAAAGATAACATTCTTTTTCTTCATTGGCCTTGTCACCACAAAAAAACACAACTTTTTAAAATCAAAAAAAGGCTATTCACTTGAACGTAATCTAGCACGCGGTGAACTTGAACTTGAAAACGTACTAGGACCGTCATCTTTAAGCTCCCTTTTCGAAACGAAGGCGGCAATGCTACTCTTCCGAACATAGTTTCTACGGCAATCAATATGAATTTCAATGGAAGTAGCATCACGTAAATATTCTATTTTTCCATCGTTCCTTTCTTTACTCACGTCTCGCAAAGTTTTTATCCCACGCTCAACCACAACAGTTTGACCATCCGATAAAGAATTAGAACAAATGAAACACATTCCTTCTATTTTAGCACAATTTCTCGAGATATCACAGAAATATTTTAATAATAAAATATTTATAATACATCCAGTATATATTGTATACTGGACTGTACAATATAACACGTCCGATGCGATTACTGTGAGAACTTCTCGAAGACTGGTCATACCATCTACAAATTTACTTCGAGCAACACAAACACACTAACACACATGGGGCATTCAACGTGAAAGGGGTCCACCTAAAAATAAATTGCTTGGGATTTTTAAAATGATCATAAAAACATGTTAGTGCACATATTGTATAAGGTTAAAGGTCAAAAAAATTATTTTTATATGCCTTGCATCCAAGATATTGAAGATAGGTCGTCTTAAGAAATTTTTCCTTTATTGACATTTGTAGTTGAAATTACAAAATATACTAAATTTTTATAGACATTAATCTTTTAGGATTTTTCCCGTGCTTTCAGATAAAAAAGTTAATTTTAATGAAAAAAATTTAATAGTATAAAAAAAATCAATTTTTTAGTTTCAAGTAAGTAAATGAAAAATTATATCCTCTTTCAAAAATCTGAAAAAATTCTCAAAAATACTTCAATATGTACTAGAATATGGTAGAATAAATGAAATTTTGGGACCGCAATGGGATTCACTCGTAAACGAATATTTTTTTCCGAAATAAAATTGGAATTTCAGCCAAAAACTCGATAATATCAATTTTTTGTCTCTTTAATAAATCTAATTATTTAATACTATATATAAAAGAATAATATAATATATAATAATATATTTTTAACAAATAATTATAACAAATAATTATTTATGTTATTGAAACCAAGATTCGCATTAGCGAAAGCTATTACGGGTACATTAAAATAATCATTCGATTATTCCTGCGAGCAAAGATCAATTAATTTTAAAAGAATTTAGTTTTGATCAGAAAGAAGATTTTTTTCTCTCTCTCACTCTAAAGAAAAAGAATTAAATGAGTTTAAAAAAATATAAAAAGACCAGAATTTTTATATTTTTCGTTTCATAATTATTTGTTGAAAATAATTTTGTCAAAAATAAATTATTATTTTACATGTAGTATTAGTTATTTAGTAAAAATATTATTTTGTTAAAAATATATTATTATATATTATTATATTATTATTTTATATATAGTATTAAATAATTAGATTAATTAATAAGACAAAAAATTGATATTATCGAGTTTTTGGCTGAAATTCCAATTTTGTTTCGGAAATAATATTCGTTTACGAGTGGATCCCATTGCGATCCTAAAATTTCCTTTATTCTACCATATTCTACACATTTTGAAGTATTTTTGAGAATTTTTTCAGATTTTTAAAAGAGGATATAATTTTTCATTTACTTACTTGAAACTAAAAAATTGATTTTTTTTATACTATTAAATTTTTTTCACTAAAATTAACATTTTTATCTGAAAGCACGGGAAAAATCCTAAAAGATTAATGTTAATAAAAATTTTGTATATTTTGTAATTTCAGCTACAAATGTCAAAAAAGGAAAAATTTCTTAAAACGACCTATCTTCAATATCTTAGATACAAGGCATATAAATTTTATTTTTTTTACCTTTAATCTTATATAATATGTGCACTAACATGTTTTTATAATCATTTTAAAAATTGCAAGCAGTTTATTTCTAGGTGGACCCCTTTCACGTGGAATGCCCCACATACAAACGCAGGTAGAGAACGCCCTTTTCTTTGTGTGCCGGGCAGCTGCTCTTCAAGGTCGCATGAGGGTTCAAACACAATAAATAGTATAATATTTAGCTTTTAGTTTCTCTGTAGATACTTATAAAATCTTTTTCGACAGCAAAATATTTCTAATATAACTTTTCTGCACCTCGTAGTCACATATAATACTATAGTGGTGTGCACATTTTCTCTTTCAGACTTAATTCACTCTATATCTTCGAAACGGTTGATTCCACAAAAAAAGTATAGTAATCTTTTTTGTAAAGAATTTTATGAGCTATAATTTTGATAATAGTAATTTTTCTTGAAAAATTGATAGTTTTCGAGATAATGGCAAAAAACTAAAATTTACCCCCTTTAACCTCCTATAAAAAACCCCATGTGTCAAATTAAGGGTACTTTTGAGGATTTCATTAGAACATAGAAATAAAGGTCTCCACAAAAATCCAGCTTGGTCCTAATTTTTTTATAGTTTTGCCCTTTTCAAGTCTAATCTTACTGGATTAATAAGGCCATAGATCAACCACGAGTAGCAGAATTCGATTAATGCTGATATGCAAACTGTCTGTACAGACCATCTTTCCGTGAGCATCGAGATACATTTGACAATGCAAAAAAAATTGATTTGCTTATTTCTTTCTTTCGATCGACCAATATCATGCTATAACTTCTTTTTGCTGTCTTAAATTCTTATGCAAATTGCTTTATTTGATGTAAGTGCAGCGCAATATGTAATATCACCGTGCGTGAGATCGATACAATTTACCTTCCCTTACGAAAAGTGTATAATTAAGCGATCGATTTCGATGCCGACGCGACGGAAATATAACACCTGTTTATTTCCCATAGAAAAAAACTCCATGAAAGAATTTTTATTGGTAGCAAACCACACATGCGCATTCGACACTTTGCAGCGATGTATTTTAACGCGCTTCATTCTACACTTATAAGTGACAGTCTATCTGAAACTAACAGAGAAATATACTACTTGTTCCACTTCAAATACCGACGTATTAATTAAAATTTATTGGCAATAGTACAATTTTTATTGAAGAGACTATGGTTTTATGCACATTTGCACATGTTTACAAACATTTTTACATTTCTATCTATTGATTAGCTATGTTTCTGCTTACCAAATAGTTGTGAGAAAGAGGGGAAAGAGGGAGGGAGTGGTGGGAGGGGGAGAAAGGGGGAGGAGGTGGGAGTGAAGGAGGGAGGGAGGGGGATGGAGTGTAGGAGGGAGGGAGGGTGGGAGGGGAGAGGGAGAGGGAGGGGAGAGGGAGAAAGGGGGGAAAGGGGGAGGGAGGGGGAGAGAGAGGGGGAGAGAGGGATTCTCTTTCTAAATAGATTATTCGTAATGTTAAGTTTTCAATTTTAAAAATTTAAAAAATATGGATTTTAATGATATTATTACAGACTACTTTCTTTTTTGGACTTGAAATAACTAGGCAATGTATATACAATTATATAATATTAAAAATAAAATTAATTTATTAATTGCGTTCTCTTGCAAACGAAAGGGACTAATCACCATCTAAAAAAGACATGTAAAGTCGATTACTCGAATATCTCGAAGTTTATTGTTGTCGCTTTTCCGCGATGCTGATTGGTCTGTCGTTGCGCTTACTTCGTGAGCGGCTATCATTGCATATTTTGACAGTTATTACTGCCATTTCATATTTTGACCGTTATTACTGTCATTGCATATTTTGACAGTTATGTATATCAAGGGGTTAATAGTGTATTATTATTGAATGTTATTCAATAACATATTATTTGGCTGTTTGATATCGCGAAAGCTAAAATTAGTGGTTATATTTTGAAAATAAGTGTGTAGTATGGTATGTGTGTATATATTAGAGAAGAGATTATTAAAGAAGAGAAGTATTATTATATTAAGTATTATATTATTAAGTATTATAATATTAGTATTATTATATTAAGTATTATTATTGCATATTTTGACAGTTATGTGTATCAAAAGGTTAATAGTTTATTAAAAGTTATTCAATACTCATATTATTTGGCTGCTTGATTAAAAATTGAAAATAAAGTGTGTAGTATAATATAATGTATACATATATTAGAGATTATTAAAGAAGAGGAATTTTTAGGAGTGTACATTGAAGACTAAGGTAAATAATAATTATACATATAAAAAAAATTGTATTGAACAATATATTTAGTAATTTATTTACTAAATTATGTACGGAATTAAATTTATGTCCGTACATAATTTTAATTCAGAAAATTAATATTATATCCGTATATATATTTAATTTATGGAATTGTAATTATGTCCGTACGTAATTTTAATAAATCGTGTATTGCAATAAATCGTGTATTGCAATAAATCGTGTATCCCCATCTCAAAAAGGCATGTAAAATCGATACTCGAATATCTTGAAGTTTATTGTTGTCGCTCCTCCGCAATGCTGATTGGTTCTGTCGTTGCGCTTACTTCGTGAGCGGCTGTCATTGCATATTTTGACAGTTATGTGTATCAAGGGGTTAATTTATTAAAAGTTATTCAATACTTATATTATTTGGCTGCTTGGTTATATTGAAATTAAAGTGTATAGTATAGTATAGTGTATATATTAGAGATTATTAAAGAAGAGGAATTTTTAGGAGTGTACTTCGAAGAATAAGTTAAATAATAATTAAATATAAAAAATTGTATTGAACAATAAATTTAGTAATTTATTTACTAAATTATGTACGGAATTAAATTTATGTCCGTACATAATTTTAATTCGGAAAATTAATATTATGTCCGTATATATTTTTAATTTATGGAATTGTAATTATGTCCGTACGTAATTTTAATTCATAGAATTAAAATTATATCGCTATATAATTTTAATTCATAGAACTAAAGTTATATTCTACATAATTTTATTTAAAAAAATTAAAATTATGTCCGTACGTAATTTTAATTTATGTAATTAAAATTATGTTTCGTACGTTATTTTAATTCATAGAATTAAAATAATTTTACTACATATTCTTAATTCATAGAATTAAAATTATGCCCGTACATAATTTTAATTAATAAAATTAAATTATATCGCTACGTAATTCTAATTCACATAATTGGAATTATGTCGCTGCATAACATTAATTCATAGAATTAAATTTTATCTCTACATAATTTTAATCATAGAATTTAAGTTATGTCGCTACGTAATTTTAGTTCATATAGTTACAATTAAGTCTCTGCATAATTTTAATTCATAGAATTATTATTATGTCAAAGCATACGACACAAAATAAAAACCTATCAGAGCCGTGGAAAAGCGACAACAATACACTTTGAGACTTTCGAATATTGACATAACATGCCTTTTTTTAGAGAATAATTTATTGAAAATTGGACAACGTCTATAAATAAGAGCGCGCGTGTAGCGCGCGCTTGTGTTGTTCTAGTTATATAAATTTGATCTTACATTTTATATAATTGCTTCCTCATAAAGGCAGCTTTGTTTTCGTGAAAAAATTTTTTTCCAGTTTTCTATGCCAATGTGTTCAGAATGTTCTAAAACGTCGAAGAATCACATTTTTAAAAAAATGTCCGTATGTATGTGTGTATGTCTCTAGAAGGGCGTGATCGCTCTAACTTCCGCAAATTTTGAGATATCGGGATAATAAAAATAAAAATTGTGCAAATTAGAAATTTGCACATTGCTTCCTCACCATTTTAATTCGCTCATAAAGCTTCCCCTATGAGGAAGCCAATCTATTATATACTAATAATTTTAATTTAATTTAAAAACTAGCTTCCTCTGAGGAGGAACTTTGTGAGCGAATTATAATGGTGAGGAAGCAATGTGCAAATTTCTAATTTGCACATTTTTTTTCTAAAATTATGTCAGTTTTTTACACATTTATACTACATGTAACATTGTTATCACGCAGGTTAAATTTTTAGTTTTTATCTATACTAACTATTAAAATGAAACAATAATTTCTTTTATTGAATAGAGATTTTATTCTTTCTTAGAGGATAATAATCATTCTACAACTGAAGGACTTAGAGGACAATTGTTACGAGTTTGTTTATCGGTTTAAAATAATTTGTAATCATTTTAACATATTTTTAATCTTGTCGGATAGAATGAAAAACGGTGAAGTATGATATGGAATTGCTCATCAGCTGTAATGAAACGTCTTCTTTCATTTTGTTCACTTATTATATGTTGTTGAGAAAATTGTAATACATTGTGTATGTATGATATACTTGCATATATTTCTTACCGATGACGCACTTTTCATGGATGTTACAAATATTCCACCGAGAATCAGGTTAAAACTTCTAGTGCCCCTTTGCAACAGAAAAAGCATCATTTTCTGTGTACGTAATGGAGCCATGTACCAAAGTACATTATATCTATGAAACAAAATGAAATAAAATTTGTAAATAATATTTCAATACACGACGCGCGCGCGCGCATACACGTAGTACAAATATACACATACATATTTGTTTCTTTCAAAGTATGTTATTTTTATTAGAAATTTCTAATTTTGACTTATATGTATGTACGTATCTGCAAAACAAATACACTCGTATTCATATACGAAGTTGCCTTACACTGTGACAAATACATATTCATTGTGATCCGTAATATCTTGCGCAGTATAACTGGATACAAACAAGTACACGTAGATGAAAAGCAAAAAAATTAGAGATAATATAAGTTGATCAATGTTATCGGTAAGTGATGCAATCTGAAAGTTATGAGACATGCGTTATGTGGTTATCATCGGTTTTTTACGCACAACACTGTTCTATGCATACTTTAAAACATGTCAGTAGATTAAGCTCTATGTTGGGAAATGTGTTGCTAATTATTGCGTAACATACATAATTGTGAGATTTTGCATAATTTTCTAAGAAGCGTGCGTATATTTGTGCGTGTATCTTGTGTAGATACATCTTATAATTGTGAGAATAGATAGCATGTATTTATTTTCGTAGGTTTTTAATTAATATATCACTAGAAAACCATTTTATTTTTTTCTCTTTATCTATGCAGATTGATTGACTAATTTTAATTTTACTAAGTGTCGCACTACTCGTTTAGGAATTTGACGAAATTTACCCGTAGAAGATTACAACTCGCGCAGATCGTGCCAGATGCTATCAAGAAAAAGTACGATCCCTCAAAATTGGATATTAAGAAATTGCTAAGCCTTTAAATATGAGGAAATATATATCATTATGTGCATTAAATTCTTGTTATTAAAGATAACAATATTACGAACTTCATAGCCTTGCAATGAATATTTACAGCACGTCTTATCTCCTTACAACTTTTTTGCTCATTTTTGAAATCGTCCTTTTGTGAAATACTAATTGCCTGCTCGATACGGTAGCTGTAAATTATTTTGTTGCTATAATTTTATAATTTGTCTAAGAATATATATATTATTTAAATTGTTTTACCCACCTCTGCTTTGTTTACTTACCAAGCGATGCTAAACATTGCACAAGTATGTTGAAAATATGCTATGAGCATAGTTCCTGTCGCTACCATTGCCAATGTTCCTATGCAACATGCGGCGTAGCTATGTAGCGTAATTAAATAGGAATATTTTTCTTGATCAATAAAATATTCTGTCATAATATGTGTTGAATGTGATCGAGATTTATTTGAGAGGAAAATAATGTGACGAATGTACGGCCAAATTTGTACCAAAATAATAGTAAATATACCAAACATTCCAAATACTAAAAAATTTTCAATATAATTATATAATTTAATAGATATTATTTATGTTTTCTAAAATTGCAATTTATTTATTTGAATATAGAAAGATATTGGAACCTAAATATGGGAAGGTCGTGAAACTTTATCTTACATAGAAGTAAAATCGTAATACGTTTCGCTTTGCTACCGTATTTTTGTACGATGGCGATTTCATTTTTGTCTTTTATCTCGTTATACACCTCTTGAAGTTGCTTCAGCGAACTCCTTAACTGTCATGTACAATATTGTAAGATATTTCTTTTTGCAACATTCGAAAATGATTATAATTGGGTCTCCGTATTCTTTCTTGTTCGGGCTCAAACTAAAATGTCTACTTTATTTTTTTTTATCTATACATTATAATACTTATATTATAATTAAAGAATAGAAAGTAAACGCGATATGTTTAGAAGAAATAAACTATATCGATCGCAAGTAACAAATATGTACGGAAACCCATATATATGTATTGTATTCAAAGATATATTTATCAGTGATACTTAATAATTCACACTCTTACAATATCAGCGTTAATCCAAAACGAATTGTATTTGATTTCAAAACAAATGAATAAGAATGCAGAGGATAAAACTTTATAGATAAGGTCCAGAGTACATTTTGATGTTATAAATGTTGTTAACTGCAAGTAATAATTTTATTAATCATATTGTAAGCGCGGGCCGAAAAGCTTTTTATACAGGGTGTCCGGTAATAATCGCCCCACCCGTCGTGTGCAGGTAGAGCAGGTTAAACCAAATAAGAAAGTCCTGTACCGTTTTGCAATCTTCGCAATAATTAATGAGAAATAAATTAAACAAAATCAGCCAATCCGCGCGAGTAAAAGCGCGCGGCGAGAAGAGACAACCCACGCGGGGGTCCAGCGTTATGCATTGCTCGTATTTATCCATTGTCCTTTGTAGAGTGCTCCTCACCGCTTTATCGCGTGCGTAGCAACCGCGTAAACATTAGGCTTTTATTTTCGCCGCGCGACAGGAATCACGTAAACAGTAGGAGGTCTCTTCTCGCCGCGCGCTTTTACTCGCACGGATTGGCCGCTCTTTTTTATTTAATTTCTTATTAATTATTGCGAAAATCGCAAAACGGTACAGGACTTTCCTACTCAGTTTAACTGCCTCTACCTGCACGTGACGGGTGCGGCGATTATTACCGGACACCCTGTATATACAGGGTGTCCGGTAATTGAAGGATCACCCGTCGTGTGCAGGTAGAGCGAGTTAAACCGAATAGAAAAGTCCTGTACCATTTTGCAATCTTTGCAATAATTAATGAGAAATGAATTAAACAAGATCAGCCAATCCGTGCGAGTTCAAGCACGCGGCGAGAAGAGACAGCCCACGCGGGGGTCCAGCTTTTTTCGTCGCTCGTACATAGCCATTGTCCTTTGTAAAGTGCTCCTCCCCGCTTTGTCGTGCGCCGAGCAACCGCGTAAACATTAAGCTATTTGTTTTCGCCGCGCGCGTAGTATCACATAACAGTGGGAAGTCTCTTCTCGCCGCGCGCTTGAACTCGCGCGGATTGGCCGATCTTGTTTAATTCATTTCTCATTAATTATTGCAAAGATTGCAAAATGGTACAGGACTTTTCTACTCGGTTTAACTCGCTCTACCTGCACACGACGGGTGATCCTTCAATTACCGGACACCCTGTATATCTATTTATCTATTTATTTTATATAAATACCGTCTGTCTGTTTGATCGCGAACTACTTCCACATTTATGGACCGATTCTCTCGAAATTGATATCAAAATTTTGCAAATTTTTCGGAGATGACTACTATGTGGTTTTTTTAAGTTTTACAACCCCACCTACCCACCCACGCACCCACCTACGCACTCAAACATTTATGGACCGATTTTCTCGAAATTGGTACCAAAATTTTGCAAATTTTTCGGGGATGGCTACTATGTGGTTTTTTTAAGTTTTGCAACCCCACCCACCCACGCACCCACCCACGCACTCATACATTTATGGACCGATTTTCTCGAAATTGGTACCAAAATTTTGCAAATTTTTTGGGGATGGCTACTATGTGGTTTTTTTAAGTTTTACACCTCCACCCACCCACTCACCCACGCACCCACACACGCACGCACACACACGCACGCATACGAACACGCACACACATACACGTACACAATTTTTCAGAAATCACCTTTTGGTTCTGGCTAAGATGTGAAACCAGCAACTTATTTATAGTCAATTTTTGTTTTTTATCTTATATGCATTTTGAATACTGTATTTAATTATTGTCAATCATTCCTTATAGTTTCTCACTCGATAAGGACCACAACCAAATGGTCGAAACGTTGTGAATTTTATCAAATAAACACTGGCTAGTAACGTCGATTTAAGTCTACCAATTTTTATTTATAGTCATTTATGAAATGACTCACGTCAAGAAATATGAAATGTTATTACCCATAAGGGGGATTTTTTAAATTTGACAACAATTAATAAATAAATACTCTCACCCAAGAACGCCAGAACCAAAAGGTGATTTCTGAAAAATTGTGTATGTGTGTGTGCGTGTTCGTATGCGTGCGTGTGTGTGCGTGCGTGTGTGGGTGCGTGTGTGAGTGGGTGGGTGGAGGTGTAAAATTTAAAAAAACCACATAGTAGCCATCCCCGAAAAATTTGCAAAATTTTGGTACCAATTTCGAGAAAATCGGTCCATAAATGGATGGGTGCGTGGGTGGGGTTGTAAAACTTAAAAAAACCACTACCGTCGCCATCTACGAAAAATTTGCAAGATTTTGGTACCAATTTCGAGAAAATCGGCCCATAAATGTGTGATTGCGTGGATGGGTGCGTGGGTGGGTGAGTGGGTGGGAGTGTAAAACTTAAAAAACCACCATCGTCTCCATCCTCGAAAAATTTGCAAAATTTTTATACCAATTTCGAGAAAATTGGTCAAAAAATGCGTGATTGCGTCGGTGGGTGCGTGGATGGGGATGTAAAACTGAAAAAGACCACGACGTCGCCATCTCCGAAAAATTTGCAAAATTTTGGTACCAATTTCGAGAGAATCGGTCCATAAATGTGAAAGTAGTTCGCGGTCAGACAGACAGACAGACAGACAGACAACGGTACTTATATACTCTCTCTCTCCCTCTCTCTCTCTCCCTCTCTCTCTCTCCCTCTCTCTTTCCCTCGCATTCTTTCAAACTGTAATGCTGCATTTAATAATATTTCGTCACAACCATCTTCCAGCACTGAAATTTTTTAATTATAATTACTATAACCATAAATAATCTTTTTAACTATTAATACTTTCAAAAATTATACACATAAAATATAATAGAATATAATAAAAACTATACAATTAATTAATTAATATTTTTACTTACAATTTTTAATATCTTCCATTTCATTAAATCTTTTTAAATCATTCGATCGATCTTCCATTTCGTTCAATTTCACTTCATTAAATCTGTTTAATTCATTCGATAGACCTTCCAATTCGTTCAATTTGACATATAATATTTGAAACCAGCAACTTATATGATGGATTTATGAGATTGCAATCAAATAGAGAATTAATAGAGAGTCAACTCAAGCATTCCAAGTATAGATATTTAAGCGCAGCAAACTTATTTTAAATTATTATTTATGTATTAAATCGTATTAAATCAAACGTTTTGGTCCTTCTTTTGGATCATCCTCAACGGATGGCATACATACACACATACAAACATTTTTTAAAAATTTGATTTTTCGACGTTTTATAGTATTCTGAACACATTGGCGTAAAAAACCGAAAAAAAATTTTCTTACAATAAAAAAGCCTCCTCTATAAGGAAGCAATATTTTTTAAAAATGTAATTTTTCTACGTTTTAGAATATTCTGAACACATTGACATGAAAAATTTTGAAAACATTTTTTCACGAAGACAAAACTTTTCCTCTATAAGGAAACAAAAAAAATTAAACCCATCGTTTAAAGGTCCAAAAAATTAGAAAAAAATCCATCGTTGCCATTCGTCAAAAGATATCACCGAAAAAAAATAGTAGCCATCCCCGAAAAATTTGCAAAATTTTAGTACCAATTTCGAGAAAATCTGTCCATAAATGTGTGAGTGTGTGGGTGGGTGCGTGGGTGGGGTTGTAAAACTTAAAAAAAACACATAATACCCATCCGCGAAAAATTTGCTAAATTTCGGTACCAATTTCGAGAAAATCGGTCCATAAATGCGTGAGTGCGTGGGTGGGTGGATGGAGGTGTAAAACTTAAAAAAAAACCACATAGTAGCCATCCCCGAAAAATTTGCAAAATGTTGATACCAATTTCGAGAAAATCGGTCCATAAATGTGCGAGTGCGTGGGTGGATGTATGGGTGAGTAGGTGGGTGGATGGGTGGGGTTTTAAAACTTAAAAAACCACCATCTTCGCCATCTCCGAAAAATTTGCAAGATTTTGGTACCAATTTCAAAAAAATCGGTCCATAAATGCGTAATTGCGTGGATGGGTGCGTGGGTGGGGGTATAAAACTAAAAAAGACCACGACGTCGCCATCTCCGAAAAATTTGTGAAATTTTGGTAATTTCGGCAATTTTGGCAATTTCGAGAAAATCGGTCCATAAATATGGAAGTAGTTCGCGGTCAGACAGACAGACAGACAGACAGACGGTACTTATACAGGGTGTCCGGTAATTGACGGATCACCCGTCGTGTGCAGGTAGAGCGAGTTAAACCGAGTAGAAAAGTCCTGCACCATTTTGCAATCTTTGCAATAATTAATGAGAAATGAATTAAACAAGATCGGCCAATCCGCGCGAGTTCAAGCGCGCGGCGAGAAGAGACTTCCCACTGTTATGTGATACTACGCGAGCGGCGAAAACAAATAGCTTAATATTTACGCGGTTGCTCGGCGCACGACAAAGCGGTGAGGAGCACTTTACAAAGGACAATGGCTATGTACGAGCGACGAAAAAAGCTGGACCCCCGCGTGGGCTGTCTCTTCTCGTCGCGTGCTTGAACTCGCACGGATTGGCTGATCTTGTTTAATTTATTTCTCATTAATTATTGCAAAGATTGCAAAATGGTACAGGACTTTTCTATTCGGTTTAACTCGCTCTATCTGCACACGACGGGTGATCCTTCAATTACCGGACACTCTGTATATATAGATATTGATTATTCGATTATCAGTCTATAAATTCTTAATTTTCCATTAATCTTCTACGTACAATAATTTAGCAAATGAAGTATGTAATTAATATTTTTATATAATTATAAAATAATAATTATTACTAAATGCATTTATTATGTAACAGAATGATATTTAAATCGTACGACAAAATTAAAATAATGCATTGATTTTTATACGTCAGTATATAATACGCGCGATTTCGTAATAAATTATAGTTGAAAGGCGGACGTACCTGAAATACGATAAAAGTTGTCAGAGTACCAAAAAGTAAAATTAATTGAAGTTCAATTAGGGACGATCGCTGATAAGGCCACAAACCAATGAGAAGCAACAGAATTCGATTGATGTTAAAATGTTGAGTCTCGAGACAGATCATCTTTCCGTGACTGTCGACACAAGTTTGACGGAAAAGTAATAGTCTAAAATTCATTTATCCCCCTTTTTTCTCATTGATCGCTTCATGCATGACTTCTTTCTCATGGTGCAAATTTTACAGTAATCTTCCTTAGTTCTCAATAAATTAGAAATTGAATAATGTATAGTAACTACTTAAAATTGGTTGTAAAATTAGACAACTACATAATTGAAGAAATTTTCTTAGGAGGAAGTTCATGAATAATCGATCGATTTCACATTAAAAGCAAGTTAACAGAAGGTGTTTTCTCACAGAAAAGAATACATGAGAGAACTTTTTTATACAAAAGTTGCGCAGTCGCAATCGCTTTTCGGTACTGCATCTGTTTCATTCTATTGCAGACACTCCTAAGAAACACTCGTTTATGTTGTGCTCAATATCAACATGTCAGTATGTTTAAATTAGTAAAACATGTTATTTTTCACTGAAAGTTATTTTACTGTGTACTATTTGTTTGAATTCTTAAATTCTTTATATTCTCTAATAATTCTAATAACTTTTTTAATTTTCTCACGCCATTTGCTACCAAGAAAATTAAATTTAAATACTTATTTCTATGTATCAGTATGTATATACAGGGTGTCCGGTAATTGACGGATCACCCGTCGTGTGCAGGTAGAGCGAGTTAAACCGAGTAGAAAAGTTCTGTACCATTTTGCAATCTTTGCAATAATTAATGAGAAATGAATTAAACAAGATCGGCCAATCCGCGTGAATTCAAGCGCGCGGCGAGAAAAGACTTTCCACTGTTATGTGATACTACTCGCGCGGCGAAAAGCAATAGCTTAATGTTTACGCGGTTGCTCGGCGCACGACAAAGCGGGGAGGAGCACTTTACAAAGGACAATGGCTATGTACGAGCGACGACAAAAGCTGGACCCCGCGTGGGCTGTCTCTTCTCGCCGCGCGCTTGAACTCGCACGGATTGGCCGATCTTGTTTAATTCATTTCTCATTAATTATTGCAAAGATTGCAAAATGGTACAGGACTTTTCTACTCGGTTTAACTCGCTCTACCTGCACACGACGGGTGATCCGTCAATTACCGGACACCCTGTATAAATACAGGGTGTCCCAGAATAATGGGGACTAATCTCGTGTGCAGATAGAGCGGACTAAACTGAGTCGAAAAGTCCTCTATCATTTTGCCAAATTCGCAATAGTTATTGCGTTATTAATTAAAATATTTGAGCTAATAAGCGCGTGGGAAGCGGTAGGCCGGAATCCGTAGGCATGTAAGATGGCTTATTTGTTTACATCTTTTAGCAACAAATATCACGCGTCGCTCACCGTTCGCTGCGTGACTCCACCTCTCGCTCAGATGATGCTTTTATTGCTAAGAGACATAAACAAATAAGCCATCTTACATGCCTACCGATTCCGGCCTACCGCTTTCCACGCGCTCATTAGCTCAGATATTTTAATTAATAACGCAATAACTATTGCGAATTTAGCAAAATGGTAGAGGACTTTTCAACTCAGTTTAGTCCGCTCTATCTGCACACGAGATTAATCCCCATTATTCTGGGACACCCTGTATATCGAATTAGGAGAAAAATATAATACAATAAAAGCTGAATTATTATTTATTATTGTCGCATTTTTATTAATTTGAGCAACTTTATTGCATTTTATCCATTAGCAGCCTGAAGCATTTGCAGTCCAAAATATTATTACTGTAATCAATATTTCACACAAGTCTAATTATTATTCATTTGCATAGAAGAATTATATCATAAGAGCATCACACATACATACATAAACACACACACACAACAAGTATGAAAATGATTCACATATTAATATTTTTTTTAAGGGGATAATTCTAGAATTAATATACATATATATGTGTTTATACATATGTGTGTGTGTGTGTGTGTGTGTATGTATATATAAATACTAACTTTATAGTTGCGCGGTGGATCGGCAGCATAAATTATTTTCTTGTTTATTATAATGTCGTATTCTTTAGATTTTTCCTTTCGATTTATATTTTGATTGTTATTGCTTGTTCAATACGATAACTATTAATAATTTTTCTGCTCTAATTAATATGCATAATTTTTGCAAATTTGTTTGAATTAAAATCAGATGAAAATAAATATTTTGTGCATACAAAGCTTTTATTGGTTCTGCAATCACAAGTTTTGTATTTATTTCTTTTCTTATCAGGTAGTTTTAAACATTCCACAGTCGTGTATGAGGTATCCCAAACATGGTTTCTGTTTTTGTCACTGTAGTTATTTCTGTACAAATAGCTGCGTTTGCATGTAACAAAACTAAATAGAAATATTCTTATTGATTGATAAAGTACTCAAGCACAATATTTCTGCGACATGGTATCGAGATTCGTTTATGTGCAAAATAATATTTATAAACTGCTGCTAAATTAGTATAAAGATAGATATGAGTACGCTGAAGAAGAATGAGCAGTAGGGATATTTAAAACATATGTGTATACATATATATCACTGGATATATTTAAAAATATAGCTATATAAAATGGTTCTTTCAAATATTTGGAATAATTATGTTATCATTCTTCCAATTTTGTTGCTTTTTAATAATTTTCCGGTTTTGATATTTTTGCAAAATGTCGACGGTAATACATTTTTTATTTTTTTTTATAATTATTATTTTATACTTTTATGATAATAATAATTAAAATTAAACTAGTTTTTATTACAAATTTTTTGCTTTTACATTAATTTTTTATTACGCAATTTTTATGATATTTTTACATTATTGTCATTGTATAACTATGACAAATATTAAACTAAAAATTAGAATGGTTCGTCAGGTTAATTTAATCGTTTAGTTTATATTATCATTGTAATCTAATTTACTTTGCGATATGTAATAACTATAATAAATGTTTTCTTACTCATAATCATGCTGTATAAATGACAGAAATGGAAATTATATGTTTCGTATAATTTCCATTTCTTACAATAGCCATTTTGTTCTTGTTATTTAGCTCGTAACACATACGTTAAAGCTGCTCTAAAAGAAAAATCTTACCATAATGGTAATGTTTGATGTTATTTTTCATTAAAAAATTTAGAAAAGGTTGTGTATATAAATTCATTTATGAGGAATTTTTATTTGTTAAACTGTCACAGTGTGAAAGTTTCACTCACGTGATGAGCCTTAAAATAAAACATGTTGAAATAAATCATATGTGTAGAAAGTAGTGTCATAAAGAATACCTTAATAATTAAGTCAGGAGTGCATTCGACAATTATAAGTGCTGTGTGAGCTGCAATCAATAAATTTTTTCGACGAAATTGCATTAAAAAATTATTCCTTTATTTGATTAGCAAAGTATAAGTCTAAAATATTTAGCCACTTTGTAATTTATAATGATATAATAAAACGTATATATATAATTCTAATATAGGTATGTATATTACTTGGTTTGTTAATGATTAGATATAAAATATGAACATAAAATATTGCTCGAAATGGAGAACGATTTGCCTTAACATAAGTTGTCTAATTTGATATAACACTTGATCATAAAAAACATCATCGTATAATCCAGACAAATTTGTCGCGGAAAACATGTTTAAGCAATCGATTCGACGCTGAAAGAAATTCAACAGGTTTTCAGGTCAATTGTCATGAGACAATATGTCGATCGAAGTTTGCGCAAGCGCCGTCGAGTTTTTCAAGTGCTACAATCTCACGTACGTCAGTCTTGTGCATGCATTCATGGAACGAGTATAGTTATTGAGAAAGTTCTCGATCCGTTTAACGAACTGAGAAATCAAAGATTACAAAGATTAGTGAAACATTCTAAAGATAGTAAAAAACAATCTGCCGGCATTTAATTTGAGAATTCTGCTGCTTTTTTTGCAATATAAATAGTATAAGTGTTTGTGTAAGGATAGCATCGGGCATTGTGTGCAGAGATAACGATAGTGCCTCAATCAAGCGCGCATGTTTGCCAAATAGTTAATTGTTTGCCGATATTCTTAATTAAATACGGAACGAGTGGCATTATTACTGTGAGATTTTCACAAATACTCAGTTGTTGGAGTATTATAATATTTATTAATGATTAATTAAGGGATACAGAATGAATAGGAAAATTCTCTAATTGTAAGCGCGTCGTATCTTTTTGTGTCTTGCGTCTTCGTTCTCGATTTTCAGAATGACAACCGAATTCGACTCTCGAATTCGATTCTCGTCTGTCTCGATTACAGGCCCGTCTCATCGAATATTGCAACTTAAAACTTTCTCCTACACTCGGCCGTCCTGACTGAACAGTCATTTTGAATGTTCATCTGCTTCATTTTCGGAGTCGTCCTCGAGTACATCGTCGTTGCTATTTATCCATGGCTTCATAAAGTCTGAGGCAGATGAGGTCTGAGAGGGTCCCTCGTGTTCGCCAATTTTATGCACCAGGTATCGATTATTGCGTAGAACCCTGATGACTTTATACGGTCCAAAATACTTGTTAGTCAATTTAAGCCTGAGGCTCTGCTGCGTTCGTTTAATTGCAACCAGGTCACCTTCTTGATACTGGTGTGCTTCCTTTCTTTTTCTATCATAGTATCTCTTATTCTTGCATTGAATCTTCATAATATTCTCCTTCACTTGATTTCGTAGTTCATCTCGGTCATCCTGGAATGATACAATCTGTTCGCTCTGTAGGAGGTTTCTTACATCAGGATCGTCGCGAAGATGTGGATAAACACCAAACAAAAGGCGGAAAGGTGTCATTCCGATGCTTCTATGCAGCGTTGTATTTAGACATTGCTGCGCTACGCTTAAATATTTGTACCATTCATCAGGCTTCACAGCAGACATCTTTGTCAGCAACGGGATCAATGTTCTGTTCAATCTTTCAACCTGGCCATTACCTCGTGGTACTCCTGTTGTAATCAATGAGTGTTCAATGCCTTCCACTTGACAATACTCTTCAAATTCTTTTGATGTGAATGCGGAGCCTCTGTCCGAAATTATCCTTCTCGGATTTCCAAAAATAATTGATTGTTTTTTAATCGATCTATGATTTCCGCAGCACTCGTCGATTTAGTCGCATATAACCATATAAATTTAGAAAAAGCGTCTATCACAGCAAAAATATAGACGTAGCTTTTCTTCGTCGATGGTAATGGACCTAGATGATTAATGTGGAAAGTGTCTAATGGAACGCTGCCCTTTTCTTGAATTGAGCATACCTTCTTGCTTCCCTTGCTTCCGTTCAGCCAAAATGCACGCAATGCAGTTGCGCACATTTGTCTCAACTTTAGGCCGCAATTTTGGGATCCAGTAGTCCTTCTTTACCAAAGCTTCTGTCTTGCCGTCTGCAAAGTGACCTCGTTCGTGTGCTCTCCGAATTATTTGCATTTGCATCGATTTAGGGATAACAAGTCGTATATCGTCGTCAATTTCTTTATATAATAGTCCGCCTCGTAAAATGTGGTTGCTCGGCTGTCCCTGTTTTAATGTGTCCAAAATCTTCTTCACGTCATCGTTCTTGTTTTGTGCTTTCTTTAGTCGAGCGGTCAATCCTTCTTCGCATTCATTAATAGTTAAACAAATAGTTAAACAAGTCAGCATGAAGCATACTTCTACCAGGTCGATGTTTTATGGTATAACAAAATTCCTCCAGCAACAATGTCCATCGAGCTACACGCTCGCAAAGATCTTTTTTATTCATTGTAAGTGTAAACGCGCGGCAATCGGTTACAATTTTAAATGGTATACCGATTAAATATACACGAAATCGTTTGAGCGCTTTGACGATCGCAAGAGCTTCTAATTCATAGCTCGAGTATTTTTCTTCCGCGGGTGTTGTCTTACCGCTTGCGTAATAAACCGGATGCAATAATTGATCCTCACTATTCCACTGTAAAAGTATCGCTCCATAATCATACATCGACGCGTCTGTATGTAATTCCGTGTCAGCGCCTACGCGATAAAGACTCAGTACAGGTTTGTCGCTTAAAAGAGTCTTTAATTGTATAAATGCATTTTTCTCCGCCGCTTCAAAACGGAATTTAATTCGCTTTTAACAGATTAGACAACGGTCGTGCAATAGTAGCATACTTTGGAATAAATTTGCGGAAATATCCAGTCAAACCTAAAAATGCTTGTACCTGTCGGATAGTCTTAGGTTCGGGAAAACGTTTTACAACCTCGGTTTTATGCTCAGACGGTTGAACAAGGCCATTGCCTATTGTGTGACCGAGAAATTCGACTACTCTCTTTAAGAAACAGCATTTTTATTCCAGTTTATTATTAGACCGGCTTGACTAGCAGTGTTAAATACGCTTTCTAGGTTTTTTAAAACCATTCTCGTCATCGTCGGAAAGTACGATCAAATCATCCATATAAACTAATATTATTTTGTCTTGTATTAAATCTTTGAAAATCGCGTTAATATATCTCTGAAAAATAGCAGGTGAGTTGCAAAGACCGAACGGCACTCGTAAAAACTCATATTAACCGTCAGGTACAATAAACGCGGTATATTTCACACTCGATTCATTTACTCGAATGTGAAAGAAGCCATTTTTTAAATCAATAGTACTAAAAACTTTTGTTCCTGTCCAGCTGGTCTTCTATTAAAGGCAAAGGATAGCGATCTTTTATTATTTTTTTGTTTAATAATCTATAATCTACGCACAGTCGGTGTGAGCCATTTTTTTTTACCAAGACGATCGGGCTAACATAATCGAAGGAAGAAGGGCGGACAATCCCTTGTTTCTCCCACTCTTCTATTTCGCTATTAACAATACTTCTTTCGGAGGGCGATAAGCGCCTCACTCGTTGGTATATAGGTTCGTCATCTTTAAGAACAATCGTCATTTCTAAATCAGTCTCGCGTGTCTTATTCGGTTTATAATTTTTGATTAACGATAGTATGTTTATGCTCGGCATTCTGAATATGAGATACATCCACTTCATTTGCTTCATGCATGCCTTCTACATCAATCTGAAATATGTCTAATAAGTTATTTTTTTCAGCTATCTGTCTACAGATCGGATTAATTGTTATTGCACCCTGTCTAACATTAACTTCTACTGTGTCTAAGAAATCAGTGCCGATTAATAATTTCTGTCGCGATACTGTATATGAAACAACCCGTATAAGAATCGGATAAGAATGTCCATCGACCGTGAGTTCCGCTTGAAATTCTCCTAGAGCGGCTATTTCGTCAGATCCTATGCCCAAAAAACGAATCTTGGTCTCCTGAAATCGAGGTGAACCTATCTTTACATACTCGTCCGCGTGCATCAAAGAAATATCACTACCTGTGTCTATAAGCACTTCAATTTTCGTACCGTCTATCGCAACATCTTTGGTATATTTCTTACGTGAAGAATGTGTTACAATCCAAGAGCTTTTAGGCGTATCTTTTTTCTTTGAACATTTCGACGCATTATGTCCGAATTCCCCGCACTCGAAACATTTAGACCCCAAATTCTTCGACGGGCAGTTGGCGCTAATATGGTCGCGCACGCCACAGTTGAAACACCTTTTAATACCTGACGTTTTCTTCTTCTCACCGCTGGTGTCCTTCTTCTCACTCCGGCCAGTCTCGTTGTCTCGTTCACTTACCGTAGATTTGCTGCCTCGTTTATCCGATCGATTCGATCCTGTCACATGACAATCCCGCAATGATATCGTTTCAAATGCTTCTAATAATGACTCTGTTTCTGTGAAGCGTTGTATACGCGCTTGATTGCGTCTTTTTTCCAAATACGTGCTTCAAACATCTTCCAAGTCGTCACCCTGTTTTGCCGATGACGGAACATCAATTTCAATTCGTTAATGAGAGCGTTAAAACTCATACTAATAAATTCAGGCTTCGAATGGAACCACTCAAGGGCTTTTTTCTTCAATCTCATTCAAACTAGGATTTTTACATGGTCATCTTCCAACTGATACGTCATTTTTAAAAGTCTTACTTGTCTTTCCCATGTGTCGAAGTCACTGGAAATGCCGTCGAAATTCGCCAATAGATCTGCGATTGCTGTTAGATTTAATCGTGTATGCGGCGATACTCTTCTCACACCATCGTCGTTCTACGATCGTCTCTTCTTGCCGTTCACGATCTACGAAATTCGTATTCTGACGTTCACGTAACAAAGCAATTTCACGTCGGGCAAGCTCTTTCGCGTTCGGCGATCTCTTTTTCACGTCTGTAGGTCTTGATTTCTCGCTGACGTACAGGATTTTCGCGACGGACGTCATCGCCAATATCGTCTTCATTTTGTTCCATCATCCATTCGCCTGATTCGCCTGATTCGATGGATCCGCTTCCATTAAACGAGCGATAAGCTCATTTCTTGCTTCCGTCACAGACAGGCCACGAGCTCTCAGAAATTCTTTAAGTTGAAGTACGTTAAATACACAGGATCCGACATGGCTATCGTCACAGAGCACTCGCTAAAAGATATACGTACGTCGTCAAAGGTATCGTCGTCGATATGCACTATGTAATGGCGTCCACGTATATTCGTCGTCAACTTCTTATTGTATGCGTGGCTGCCGTCTACTCGCCACACACAGTTTTCGTCGTCTTCTCACCAGAACGAATGTTCCGTCTAAAAACTCACGTATCTAGTGATTCTTCGTCGTCGACTCGTTATTACACTCGCAGCGCACACAGCTCACGAAAATTGTCCGTCGTCTTTGCTCGTGAAAATCGGTCGTCGTTGTCTTTCTTCTTCACAAGATAAATCCTTTCACTCTTATCCCGGACGAGCTCCCAAATTTGTGAGATTTTCACAAATACTCAGTTGTTGGAGTATTATAATATTTATTAATGATTAATTAAGGGATACAGAATGAATAGGAAAATTCTCTAATTGTAAACGCGTCTATCTTTTTGTGTCTTGCGTCTTCGTTCTCGATTTTCAGAATGACAACCGAATTCGACTCTCGAACTCGATTCTCGTCTGTCTCGATTACAGGCCCGTCTCATCGAATATTGCAACTTAAAACTTTCTCCTACATTACTCACAAATAATTGTTTCACAAATACCTAACATCTTATAAATACACATTTGTGTGCACACAAACGTTTTGTACACATAATTTTCTTCCATATACGCGGCATTGCACATACATACACAATAATATTGGTGGATGTTTATATTTCTGACAGAAAATTACTTCTATAGAAAGAGTATTATATGTTGGCGAAGTCATCGTTGCGCTCCTTAGTTAACAATGACGCATTTTAACGTATCTCAGTCTAGTAGTGCGTGTGCTCATAAGTTACGTTTGATCCTTTAGAAAAATGACAGTTGCTCCATCTTTTATAAAAGGAATATGTGCTATTAATTTGTTACGGGTAAAGGATACACGTTTTTACATTTTACTAAACACGATTGTTTTATATGCCGTCATATTTCCTTAACAATTACACATCTATTACAGTTTTTTTATTTATCGGTCAACCAAGCTGCTTTGTAGATAATAATTAAGATAATTAAGATCATATGTGTGTAACTAGCTATTTATATATTATTGTTATTCGAGTAAATAATTGACACATCTTGTATTAAGTCCGCGTAGAGTAAAGAACGGTGAAGTATGATATTGTGGTACTCAACAACTATAATGAGATACACATTTTCTCGTTTTAGTCATTGTTACATGTTAAACATATTTTATATTTTTTATTTGTTATTATTTTATTATTTTATTTGTTAAACATATTTTATATTTTTGAGATATAAATTGTGATACACGTACATCTCTTACTGTAGCTGCACCTTCCAATGATTCCACAAACATTCCAGCAATATTCAGATTGAAAACCTTGGTACTTCTTTGCAATAAGAAGAGTATCATTTTTTGTACGTTTAATGAAGCTGCGTACCACTTAATGTTGTACCTACATGATGATAAATTAATGATATTAAAGAAAAATAAAAAATCTGTTAATTATTTTTCACATACATAGATACATACACACTCATTATTCGATTTTTTAATTATAGTAATTATGATTTTTTTATTCTTATAATACTCAAAACGAGTACGCGTACGTGATTTGTATGATATGGATGTTTTCCTTACACAGTGGCATATATATCGTTATTGTGATTTATAACTTCTTGTGCAAAATAGTTGCTTACGAACGTACATCAAACAAACAATCACGCATGTTAATGGTAACAAAGATCTCCCCATCGTATTAAAAAATTTTTTTTTATTTGTATTAATTTTTAATTTTTGTAAAAATTTTTAATTTTTTGTATTAATTTCTAATTTTTAATTTTTCTATTAATTTTTAATTTAATTTAATATTATTTTTTATTTAATATTTTTAAAAATTTATATTTTCAATTGCTGCAATTTTCTTTGATATCATTAATTTTATAGGTTAAAATAACACTATTTTGTAAACAAATATAACAGTTTTTCTTAACTGGCGCGTGTACTTGGTGCCTCTTTTCTGCTTTTTTTTAAAAAAGTAAGTTTTTAGGGATATCATTCTTTTTTTGTAGTATATATTAATTTAATTTAATATTAATATAATAATATATAGGCTCGTGTATTAAAACTAAAAGTTAGATAGGAATTAGGCCTTTAACGAGCAGTTCCGGGTGTTGATAAATTGATAAACTTTATTTTTGTGAATTGAATTACAAATTCTTAAGTGTAATATATGTTGTCAAAATACAAGACAATCTTTTTTATGAAAAAAACGGGGAAAGTAATAAAAATAAAATATATTAACAAATATATTAATAAAATTTTATAAGCATTTTGTTATACACACGCGCTCTCACGTAACACACACACACATGCATTTACACACATATACATATACAGGGTGTCCGATAATTGACGGATCACCCGTCGTGTGCAAGTAGAACGAGTTAAACCGAGTAGAAAAGTCCTGTACCATTTTACAATCTTTGCAATAATTAAACTAAGAAATGTATTAAACATGATCGGCCAATCCGCGCGAGTTCAAGCGCGCGGCGAGAAGAGACTTCCCACTGTTATGTGATACTACGCGCGCGGCGAAAACAAATAGCTTAATGTTTACGCGGTTGCTCGGCGCACGACAAAGCGGGGAGGAGCACTTTAGAAAGGACAATGGCTATGTACGAGCGACGAAAAAAGCTGGATCCCCGCGTGGGCTGTCTCTTCTCGCCGTGTGCTTGAACTCGCACGGCTGATCTTGTTTAATTCATTTCTCATTAATTATTGCAAAGATTGCAAAATGGTACAGGACTTTTCTATTCGGTTTAACTCGCTCTACCTGCACACGACGGGTGATCCTTCAATTACCGGACACCCTGTATATATATATATATATCTTTCTGTTATTATAAATATAATCCTTCTTATAAACATTTTCCTAGTCATATCTTTTCCTAATTTTTATAATATTATTCAATAAAATAAAATTTAGACTGCAATTAACATTTTTAATTTCTACACATTTAATATACAAAATGATAAAATAAAACAAAACTCATTTATTAAAAAGTTGGATTTGTCATTAATCAGATCATATTTAGCCAATTAGATTTATTAAATCTATTTTACAAACACATATTAATTTCATCGTATCTCTTGATAAAATATAGAAGAACAATAAGCATGTTTAGCATTTCATTGTTCTCCAATATTTTATCAGGAAATATATAGCGTTGATAATAAACTGATCGTACTGATATTATTTATTTATAATATAGTAAAATAAACAATGGATTTCATATTTCAAAATACATGTTTTTAGACCTAGTGCGTATGATTTGTTTACAAAATAATTAAACGAGGTAATTGTATCACCGAAAAAATTGTTTTCTTGAAATGCATACTTTATAATTCTTCTTAATAGATATTCTTAATGAATAAGGATATTTCCGTCTTAACGTGATGCTTTTTGGAATATCCTCTTAAATTAAGAATATATTCTTAATTTTTTTTGCGACTTCAGCGCCGCAATTCGACCTTCACATTTTCGCGTGTGCGACGTGCGTGCAGTGCAGTGCGTGTCAGTACGTGCTCGGTGCTCGGTAGTTCAGTGCTTTGTTCTGTGCATATCAGGTATCATCTTTATGGAAAATACAATGGAAGAGGTAGCTGAATGGCTCAAAAAAGAAGATTTAAGCGATTTGATAGAAATATTTATAAGTAAGTATTAGAAATATTTACAATAGAAATATTGTAATATTAATCTTTCCTAATAGATATCTCTAACCTAGTTTCCGAGAGATTCCAAAAAACAAAGCTTCTTTATTCTTTCAAATATGCTTCGTTAAGGGTTTTTTGTAATTAGTTTAACTATTCTACTGTCTACAATATCTAATCTAATCCTATCTACATAATCTAACTTAATTATTGATAGTATATGTCGTTTTAACCGCTTTCTTAGTTTTATTTAATCACTTTTTTTTGCTAGTGTGCTTAAAAATCTTAGGATGAAGAAAAATACATAACATAAGAATCAATAGTCAAAGTGTTAATAGGTGTACATGTATACGATTTAATAATACTGCTTGAATAAAATTACTATATATTTTATTAGAACAATTAGATATTTTATCCATTTATGACGATGATTATTTCGCTTAAATATAATTCATAATTTAAATAAATATAAATATTTTTAATTAATTTTGAATAAAAGTATTAATTATATTATTTATATTATTTATTTTCTTCGACATTATCATTTAACATTAGTTAGCACAATAAAATTGACTATTTACTAAATTCAATATTCAATAAAACCATATTGTTGTATACGAATTTGTTAATATTACTATTCTATATTTGCTTTAAACACATAAATACTTATTTAATTAAAGAAGAGATTATGAGTTAAGCATATTTAATTTAATTAGATTAACTATTTTTGTTAATGCATGTTTTAAAATGGAATTGTACTTGCATTTTGATATCATTGGGTGTGCTGCAAAATATTAATTTTTTTTTATTCAATGCAAAGCTGTCAAAAATGTTGCACGTTTTAATGGAAGTGGTTATTTTTATTTTTTTTGTAGGCCAAAAAATAAATAACACAAAGAGACTACTCGCTTTAAATGAAGAATTAATAAAAGAATTAATTCCTCAGATAGGATTGCGAGCAAGTTTTCTTTGTAGTTGGAAGCGCCTACTAGTAAGTGTTTCTGCTATTTAAGGAGAGGTTTTTTTATCAAGAAAGCATGTATTCTAATTAATATCGCATTTTAATCCTTCCTTAAGGCTCCTGCATACTCACTGCAGCCATCTTGGATTGTGACGTCAGAAGCGAGAAAATATACCATGAAAATTCTTGCGAAATATGTTAAGATAAAAATGTTTTTCAATAAAATAGCGTTTGTAATCGATAGACCCAACTTGTAAAATATACCGAAAACTCTCCTTTTGTTTGGGTAATCAATAAATAACATATATATGTCGAATTGAATTGAGCCTAATCAAGGACGAAAACTGCTGTTTGACAGGTGTCGAATTGAGATAAATATTTGCTTTCACATATTAAATTATAACAAAATGGGAGTTTTCGGTATATTTTAACAATACGACAATTAATTTAAACATAAAAACACTGCACTAAAACAAAACATGACGCTGTATTTCGCAAGAATAATTTAGCTTGTGGAGTGTCATTTCCACGCCTTTTAGTTCATAATTTTGCCAGGTGTGACGCTGTCGCACGAATCTGGTGGACTTGGCAATCGAGTATGCAGGAGCCTTAATAATAAAAACGTTCTTCCAAATATTAATACTTATATTAATATTTATATATACTCATATTTTTTTATATTAAATTAAAACTTATATTAACTCTATATTAAATTAACACTGTACTAAATTATATTAAATATATATTATTATATTAAATATATACTATAAATATTTATCATTATTTTTATTTACAGAGCTCTAAGGAGATTCCTTCAATGTCAATTACAAATGACACACCAATATTAATTCAACCTATATCTATTTCTGAAATATCTGAAGTTTCTGAAGTATCTGAAGTATCTGAAGTATCTGAAATATCTGAAATATATCAAATAACTGATGTATCTGAAATACCTGAAGTATGTGAAGAATCTGAGAAACTTACTTTGGTAAAGTCTATATATCTAAGTCTATATCTAATGATATGCCTGAAATTAAAGGAAAAAATTTCTAATAATAATAGATTTTTATTAATTGGATTCCTAGAAGATTTTTTTGAAATTCTTGCTTTTAAAAATGCATTACATAATTATTCCATACAGCCTCCAAAAAGCATATAGCTGAATGGTGTTTCAATTGCTACTTTTTCAGAAAATTAATTAGTCAGTAAATTAATTCTGCATGTAGTACTAACTGTAAAGCAATCTCTTCAGAAGAAATCTTTTTCTATTTGAAATTGTTTATTTAAAATGCTGTCATGAAAATGTACATCTTTCGTGTTAAGTGAAAAATTCTTCCATGATAGAAATTTATTTTCCAGAATCATTCTGTTGACACAAAATTAGATTTAGAAGAGCTATCCTCATCATCTGGTTCAAATATTGATTTGATTCAAGAAAATAAAAAAAAGCGATTCAAGAAGACAAAAGAAAGTGCATGCATTACAGAAAAATCTAAAGTACCTGAATTATCTGAAAAAAATCCTAAACAACAACAGAGCCGACATATCTTATCTTTTAAATCAGTTGAAAAATTAACAGTTTTGGTTCGTATAATTCTCATTTTAGCTTATTATTTTCGCGCTTAATTTGAAACTTCTCAGATGTTCATTTAAATAGATCTGTCATTTATATTCAGTGATAATCATTTTTTATTTCTTGTATTTTCTATACTTTTAGGACTTCGAGAAACTTCTAAAGAATCACTCCTTAAAAAGTAATGCCGCTCTTCAAAATTTTAAGACAAGAGGAATGCTGACTGATTTGGATAGATCTGCGATAACTGAAGCAGTAGCTAATGCCATCCTTCAGTTGAATCATTTGTAAATATTAGTTTTCTTAGTTCTTCTGAAATGAAAAGAACCTGAATTTTATCTTCTTCTTTGTTTTTTTTTTAAATAGGCCAACAGCCTCAAAATATAACATTGCAGCAACATAGCTGTGTGAGTTGTTTCCGTGTGAGACTAAGGTGAGGTTTATGAGCAAAAAAATTTTTTATAAAATTATATTTATTCAATTTATTTCTCGATTTTTTTTGTTAATGGATGTCTTTCTTTTTGTCAAAAATGCAGGGGTCGTATTACTGTCCGCCAGCAGGCAAACATAAAAATGCATCAGGAAAACTTCCCGATAAAATAAAAAATATTAAATATCAAATCAAGAAAAAAGCTGCTGGTTCTTGGGAAAAATCTCTTTCTGAATCTTCTTTTGTCCCGAGTGAAACTAGAATTACTCATCCTGCAAAGTTTGCAGGTAACAATTATAAATCAATTCTCTCTTGAGAAATTTCATTAACCTTACAGAGAAAGTTGTCATAACTGTTCTGATATTTTTTAGGAAGTTGTGATCCAAACGACTCTGCAATAAAAACTGCAATTGCTCATTTAAAGTATGACAATATTGAGTCTTGGCCTGAACTTTTGCGCAGTTGGTCAGTGACACATCCTTTGCGCTTTCAATATCTCAGAGAAACCAGACCGATATTGCAGCAAAGGGCAACGTCTTCTGTTCAGCAAGAGTCTGATGTTTTAGTAAATGATTATTTTAAGAATTGGCCCGTGCTTACGCTGCCTCAGGATTATCTACTGGTGAGAAAATTGAATTTACATGCTCTTCCTTTTTGATTTCTTCTCTTTCAAATTTAAACACGTCGAGTCAATTAATTTGCAGATTCAGCAAGATTTTAAAGAATTATATCCTGGGAGAGAAGATGGTTTGATATCCAAGTGGGATTCAACTAAAGAAGTTTTGATTAATCTCCTTAATGCTGAAATTGCGAAGTCAGATAAGTATGGCAGGAAGTTACTTACAGATTTGACCGCTACAGATATAGGTATTTATAAAAAGATTGATATTTGCGACAATTTCTTTTGTTATCGATATATAATTTATTATTTTATTTTAATATTTATGTTTTTCAGACAAAAATGATGTAATTTTATTACATTTACTTCCATCACTTTGTTGTAAAAGGACAAGAGGTGCGAGTGTACGCATGCCATCTGTCGCAGAAGCCAGGAAGGCCTTTATTCTCCATGTCCTTGTAATTATCATTTGTAATAAATATTTTATTATAATATAATTAAGTACATGAATTTTCAAAATTTTTTTACAGCTTCCAGGGGATTTGAATCGTCAAATAAGGGCACATAGTGAGTGGTTGGCAAATCGTGGTTTGAACTTACAGCCGACGTTAGTATTTATTGGACCTACTTTATCGAATATTACCGCTAGTTACGTTCAGATAGATTCTGTACGGTATGAGTTTCGTACTCCATTAAAAGCTCTGGACACATGTTTCAAGGTATTTCATGCATTGGACGCTGCATACCAACAGGAATGCCAAGCAGTCTGGCTTTTTATCCAAAAGTATTTTTATGATTTATATCTCAAAGAGGATAATAATATTCCTCGAGTGACTAGTATATTAAGTTCCTTGAAAGGATTGGTTTCAAATAAAATGTAGTACTTAATGCTATTCCATGCTTTCGTTTTAAGTTACAGAACTTACATTAAATTTAAAATTTTTATTATACGTAGAACTTTTTTTTTTAAATGTATATTTGTAAAGACTGCCATTTTCAGTTACCTTCTATTAAAGCATTGTGTTGTCATTTACAAGTAATTCATTCTTATAATGTTTATAGTGTATATAAATGTGCTCAAAATGATTGCTCCCGACAGTATAATTCAGTAAAAGCTTTCAGAAAACATTTAAAAGATAAACATTCTGCTCATATGCTTGCTGAAATGCCATTACAGGCTCTTCATCAGGCGGAAGTTCATGAAAATTTAGCATTAAACTTTAATATGAGAAATACTTTGGAACAAATTGATAATAATCCAAACGAACAAATTGGAGATATGCGTAATATTGCTATTACTGCTCTTGATTTTAAGAAAGCTATATTTGAATCATCAAGAGCTTTAATTGCTAAATTATATGCTTCTACTACCTTAAATAGAGTACAGGAAATAATTGAACTGTTTTCTGATTTTTGTTCTGGCGGTTTTATTACTATGTTTCGATTTAAAACTTTGTCAATGTTGCAAGCTGCTGAACAAAGACAAAACGATATGCAGCAGTTGATCGAGATGTTTAATACAATACAGAACGTATTTCAAGATTTGGAGACTGAGACACAAAGAGTGAATGCACTTAAAGCAAGCCAGTCTTATATATGCCCTCAGACTTATAGAATAGGTGTTTCGGAGAAAATGATAAAAGTGGGAAATGTTGCTGTTTTAAGACCAATAGAACTGACAGGTCAATACATTCCAATGAGGTATGTTTTGAAGAACTTTCTGGAATTACCTGGTGTTTTTGATGCTATTTTGACCAATATTGAAAATCTAAATAATTCAGAAAAATTTACTAATATAATTCAAAGTCCTCTATGGAAAAATATTAAAGATTCTAATTTCAAAGATGGTTTAATGTTGCCATTGTTTATATACTTTGACGATGTGGAACCTGATAATCAGACAGGGGGTGATCATTCACATGCGGGTGATCATAGTCTTGGAGCCATATATTATCAAATTCCTTGCATTCCTCAGCATCATATGTCCACTCTTGAGAATATTTTTATCTCTTCTATATTTTTATCAAATGACAAACATCTAAACAATAAAAACGCTTCCCGTCCCGTTATAAACGAACTCAAATATCTTGAAGACAATGGCATATTAGTCCACACAGCAACTGGCAATCAGCGAGTCTACTTTTGCTTATGTTTGCTTCTTGCTGACAATTTAGGATTACATTCTATTACTGGTTTTACTGAGTCCTTTAATGCAAACTATAATTGTCGTTTTTGTAAAGAACATAAAGTAGTAATGAAAAAACAACTTAGAGAAAATTTGTTGCTCTTACGTAATACAGAAAATTATGAAGCTGATGTTCTTGTTAATAATGTTTCGCTAACAGGTATTAAATATAGATGTGTTTGGAATGAACTTAAAACCTATCATGTGATTACTAATCTTGTTGCAGACTTAATGCACGATCTTTTGGAAGGTGTTTGCCATTACGATTTTTGTGCTATCTTAGAAGAATTGATTTCTGTCAAAAGATATTTTACTCTTCAAACGCTCAATGATAGAGTACAAAATTTTGATTATAGTTTTGATATAAGTAATAAGCCTTCTATTATAACAATTGATCATATTAGAGCAGAAAAACTGAAAATGTCTGCATCAGAAATACTATTTTTTGTTCGACATTTTGGTCTCATGATTGGAGATTTGGTGCCTGAGGTAGAAGAAGTTTGGCAACTATATATTCGTTTTATTCAAATATTAAGTATAGTTACTGCTCCCTTTGTAGACACAAACTTAACCACGTATCTTGCTACATTAATTGCTGAACATCATGAATTATATTGTAGATTATTCTCTAAGACATTGAAACCCAAGCATCACATCATGGTTCATTATCCCAGAATTATGAGTCTTATCGGTCCTCTTATTCATGTATGGTCAATGCGTATGGAAGGAAAGCATCGACCAGTAATAAAGCAAGTAGCTAAAGTTACAACTTGTCGAAAAAACTTACCGTTAACAGTAGCTAAAAAATATTTACTCAGTCTTTCAGCTCGCTTTTTATCCAAGCGGGGCTTTCAACAAAACGTAATTTTTCATTCCAAAGAAAAAACTCTAATTGAATGTTATAATTATAATTATTTTCAATACATTTTACCTCTTGGTCTTGAAAACTTTAAGATAGTTAAAGAAGCAACTATCTGCAACACTAAGTATAAGAGAAATATGGTACTTGTAATAAACTGTCAAAATGATTTACCCTTCTTTGGATTATTACAATGGATTGTACAGCTAATTAATGATAGAATAGGTTTCATTCTCTCAGGTTTTCATACTGTCGGGTTCAATAGCCATCTTCACTGTTATGAAGTGACACCAACTATGGAGTGGTTTTATAAAGATCTTATTTCATTTTATCCAACTTCATGTAAAATAGGAGCTGATGGAAATTCATATGTATCTTTCAGGCACATTCTATAAAATATATATGTAAACTTTTATTTAAAAATCAATAAAAATATATTTAGTTTAAAAAATAATATAATAAATATATATATAGAGTTATAGTATATACATGTGTATATATATATATATATATATTAAGAGAGAGAGTTTACATATAATTATTTAATAATATAATTTTTCAGTATATATATTAGAATTAATATAATAAATTTATGTTTATCAATTAATATCAAAAATAATAATATAAGCAAAAATGTGTACTTAACTATGTTAATACATAAAAAATATTCAATTATATGTATAACATTTAAATATATATGTAATAAATAACAAATGTCCATTTGTAAAACTTTTGTTATCACGATTAATAATTTCCAATAATATCACTGAAAAAAAAATCCCATATATTCTTGCATGTTAAGAATATCTAATAAGAATAACTAATAAGAATTTCTCTTTAGAGAATTTTCCTCTTAAATTAAGAGGATCTTTTTGGCGCCTATTTTAGTGGAAAATATTATAAAGATAAGTGGCATATACTTAAAATAAGAATACAATTTTTTCGGTGATAAAATATATTTTCAAAATATATATTGTTATGACATATTTTTCTATTTCATTTTCAATTGTTACATTCAATTGCTGTTTTGTAGTTTTCTTATTATACGAGGCGTGTCCGGAAATTAAAGATACAACACGTCTAGGCCGATAGGGAAGCTTTTTACATATGCTTATTGTGGCTACAATGGCTTCGACCTTGATTCTTTAGCTTGCTCTCGCGTTCGTTTGGCTAGAACCGGTTTGGTTGACGTCACACGTGTTTGAAATGGCAGCGCCGATCCAAAATGCGAGGTGCGTTCCGTCATACGGTTTCTCAACGTAAAAGGTGAACGCCCAGCGGAAATTCATAGACAAATTGTTGCTATTTATGGTGATGTTATGAATCGGCAAAGTGTGACGAAGTAGTGCCGTGAATTCTCGAAAGGTAGGAGTGATGTTCACGACGAACAAAGGAGCCGTTTTCGATCTCTGACGACCTTCTTCAGAAAATTGAAGAAGAAATTCGCGCAAATCGGCGTTTGACGATAAGAGAGTTGCAACACATTATTCCCGAAGTGTCTAACAAGGGAACGGTCGGAAGTGTCCCTCACCGATTTTAATGAGCCTTGAATATGTTGTAGAGTATTGAAAAATATTAGACCCGTATTTTTTTTAGCGGCGTATCTCGACGTTTAGGGGGTAAAACACCCCCTTGAAAAAAAACGGTTTTTTAATTTCTGAGCTAATACCGTCGAAACGGTAAAAAATATTAAAAAATGTTTCAAGTAAAAGTTTTATGGTTTCAAATGTTCTTTAAAACAGTGTAAAGAAATTTTTCAAAAATTTCAAATTTTTCGAAGTTTCCCCCCCTCCATAATTTTTGAAAATTTTAAAATTTATTTTATAAAAATTCTGAAAGCTTATTTAATTTCGAATCCAATTATCCGTATATAAGAAAGTTGTATTCCGACAACGCATTTTTGAGAAATAAGCTAGAAATACCATTATACACGCTCTTCCTGTTCCTATCTGCCAGACGCTCGCTACTCGTGATGACCGTCTTTCCTTCGTAATCTCATAGAAAGAATGAAATATCGATACAAAATTTATATATATTGTATTTAATAATTAAATTTATAACAATTTATTTATTTATAAATATAAAAATTTATAAAAAGTTATTAAAATTTATATATTAAAATCTTTTATATATTAAAATATTATAGAACAATTGTGTGACAATAAATAATTTACATATATGTATATAAATTGAGAATGAGAAAATGTATTTCAAGTAAAATAAAAGTAGAGCCAATCGAGGCAAATCAACAGAAAACACTTCTTTAACTCGATGTTAAAGTTGAGAGGTTTAAGGTCAGAAAATAAATAAACAGTTTATACGCAGCTGCACTATCTATGATTTATCTATGATTTTTATGGTATTGGCGCATTAACATTAGTTTATTTATATAGCTTATATATATTTATGTGTGTATTAATATTGTTTTCACAATGCGATCTTTATAACATCGTGATATAGAAGTATCAAACTAGTATATAAGCGTCCGTCATATGGAAAGCTGCCATTTCATCTTGTGGAGTGATAATATCAAGAATTATGTGTTGTACATCAGAAAGAGAGAAGAGAAAGAGGACAGAAAAGAGGTGCCGGAATTTATATAAATTTATATAAAAAGATCAATACATTAATTATAAAGTACGTATTATTTTTATATAACATAATTCGAGACAAATTTATTAAATTTAAATAAATTTATTGAATTTATTTAATTCGATGTTATAAAGATCGCATTGTGGAAACAATATTAATACACACATAAATATATATAAGCTATATAAATAAACTAATGTTAATGCGCCAATACCATAAAAATCATAGATAAATCATAGATAAATCATAGTTAAAGAAGTGTTTTCTGTTGATTTTCCTCGATTGGCTCTACTTTTATTTTACTTAAAATACATTTTCTCATTCTCAATTTATATACATATATGTAAATTATTTATTGTCACACAATTGTTCTATAATATTTTAATATATAAAAGATTTTAATATATAAATTTTAATAACTTTTTATAAATTTTTATATTTATAAATAAATAAATTGTTATAAATTTAATTATTAAATACAATATATATAAATTTTGTATCGATATTTCATTCTTTCTATGAGATTACGAAGGAAAGACGGTCATCACGAGTAGCGAGCGTCTGGCAGATAGGAACAGGAAGAGCGTGTATAATGGTATTTCTAGCTTATTTCTCAAAAATGCGTTGTCGGAATACAACTTTCTTATATACGGTTGGATTCGAAATTAAATAAGCTTTCAGAATTTTTATAAAATAAATTTTAAAATTTTCAAAAATTATGGAGGGGGGGAAACTTCGAAAAATTTGAAATTTTTGAAAAATTTCTTTACACTGTTTTAAAGAACATTTGAAACCATAAAACTTTTACTTGAAACATTTTTTAATATTTTTTACCGTTTCGACGGTATTAGCTCAGAAATTAAAAAACCGTTTTTTTTCAAGGGGGTGTTTTACCCCCTAAACGTCGAGATACGCCGCTAAAAAAAATACGGGTCTAATATTTTCCAATGCTCTACAACATATTCAAGGCTCATTAAAATCGGTGAGGGACACTTCCGACCGTTCCCTTGTAAGATCACCATTCATGAAGCTGTGAAAAAATTATTAAAATGTTTAAGATGTTTTTGTATCTTTACTTCCCGGACACGCCTCGTATATTATATTTGTTTCTTTTTAAGTGTATATTATTTTCTGTTATTTTTATACCGGTAGTTGCAAGTTTATGCCGCAGTTATTACCGTTTTTCATCGCTTCCTCTCTACAATGGGAAATTCTAGCCGTAGGATAACGTAGTATTTAATTGACAAATCAGGATAAAAGGAACGAAGATTTCTTTATCCTGATTAGTCAATTAAAAGTTACTCTACTCCGTGGTTAGCATTTTCGAACGCATTCAAAGCTATGGTCGATTAGATGCTACAAATGTTTGGAAACGTTTAATTGACCAATCAAGGAATCAAGATTTCTCTTTTCTGATTGGTCAGCCAAATGCTTCCGAAAATTTTCAGTGTCTAGTCGACCCAGCTGTTGATATAGTTCGGACCGAGTTTTTCACCTAGGCTAGACAGTGAAAATTTTTTGGCGGGTCCAGCGGAGAGATTATACAAATAGGAGTTAGTTTTAAATAAATTAATATATATCGTGTAATTAATAATTATATTTACACAATATGAGGGAAATCTAGTAGCAAAAGTAATTATTAAAAAAACTCAAAGTTAGAGAATTTAAAAGATTTTTAGAAATTTTTTGCGAGCAAGAATGGATATACTATGTATTAAATTTTTTATGGCATTTTATTGCTCATAGTTCCTTGAACATGCACAAAAGCCAACACTGAATAACACATGAATATATAATATAATTAATATATATAATATAATATTAAAATGTATTACAATTGATCACAATTAACACAAAAGTATTAATTGTGATTAATTGTACATTTTATTTTAATAATTAAAAAAATATAAATTATTAAAATATTTATGCAAAACAAAAGAAATAATTATGTCAGTATTTTATGTAAATTTATAAAGTACAAAAATTATTATCTGAAATAATTGTAAGAAATAGTGATGTAATAATGTAAAATTAATATTATACCTAATAAATAATTTAATTGTCAAAAGGAAAAATAAAAATATAATGCAAAGTTTGGCGAAAAAATATGCAATAATTTACTTCTTCTTATAGTACAAAAATTGCGTAAACACACACACACACACACACACACACACACACACACAAAATAGGTTTAAAATATATATGATTATTGCTATTTTTCTTCTTATTTAGAATTATATTTAACATAATTTGTACGAATTTAGTTTATACATAATCATATATGTAGCATTAATATGAGAAATTTTAATTGCTACACTACAGAGAGAACGACTAAAAAAATTAATTGAAAAATTAAAGATATTTGAAAATTAAAAAGTTGATTATAAAATATATAACTTTAAACAATAATAGAAAAAGTATAACTTTATTATTATTAGTCAAAGTTATATATTTTATAATCAATTTCCCTTATTGTTAAATATCTTTAATTCAGTGTTTCTCAACCTTTTTTCATGTGTGCCCCCTTTTCCAATATCAATTTTTGTAGCGCCCCCCTTGCAATTCTTGTGTCGAGACACTGAAGAAACTTATAAAAATTGGAAGCACAAAAACAGGAAATTGATTTATTGAAAATTATTATAATTTTAGACACAATATCAATATGTATTGTTGTAGTTTTTTGTATTTATTATATAAAATAACTGTGAGAAAACGTACAATAACTGTTATACAAAAAACGAGACAGCAAGCATAAAAGAATGAACGAACTAAAAGAAAAAGAAAGAAAACTACTCTAGCGCCACATGCCAGCTCATGATGATTGGGCTCATGATGATTGGGCGAACCAATCAATAATTTGAATCAGTAATTTGATTAGAAAAAAGATTTTCAAATAAATGTGACGATTGAAATATTATATTGGACTGAAGAAAAATTGCAAAAATCATGGCTCCTAAAATTTGTGTTGTGTGTTTTCGCAATTCTTTCTGTGCTGTAAGAAAAGAAATAATTCCATATTTATTCGCCAATCTTCGCATTTTGGTTTTGTTTTTGCTAAGAAATAGATAATTATTAATAATAGATAGATAATTATTAAAAGAAAGATATAATTATTAGATATAATACTAATTTTACATAAATTACTACATTAATTACTAAATCTATTCTTCAAAATTATTTTAGATAATTATTTTAGTACTTTATAAATTTTAATAAAATATTTCATGAAGTTTATTTATTTCTAATGTTTAGCATTATTTTAGTAACTTATTACCCACACAGCACGTAATATTACAGAAATATTTCAGTAATATTGCAATATATTGGAAATATTACATATTACAGTGAAATATTACAGAAATATTACTAATATATTACATATTTATAAATAACATTGAAATATTACTGATATATTACAAGGTTATAAATAACATTGAAATATTACAGTTATATTGTTGCGATATATCATATTCTAAGATAACTTCAAATAATGTTTTAATGATGTCTTATTAACGTTAGGCATTGTTAAGATATTATTAAGACGTCATTTGATATTATCTTGCTATTTAGTTATTGTATCATCACATTGGAGTATAAATAAAATATTTCAGAAATAAACAATTAACATTATATAATATTTTTTGTAATGTTACGAATATATTTTTCATTAATATTATTCAAACGTAACATTTTGCAAGTATATTATTAAGTCATATAAATGAAAAATATATATTTGTAACATTACAAAAGCATCTATGTACATATATTAAATTTTACAAAACAAAATATTATTAAAGTTAATTTTTTATTATATATATTCTTGATAAGATACAATTGTATTATGTAATATTGGTAGTATAATAAATTTATCTTGATACGGAATTTTATATGCTTTTACGCATATATTCTGAGAGGGCCATGACTCTATACATCTATTTTGTTTAGCTATAACAATTCCAAGACGTCGTGGTTCACATGGATTAATAAATAAATTTCTATGAAACATTAGTTTTTTTCCTATAACATATAAATTATTATTTTTACTTTTAGCAATATTAAGAACGCAAACAATAGTCTTATCCTTTAGTATAACGCAATTATTTTTATTATCATCACAATTTAAGTAAAATGAATCCAAATGCAATATTTTGTATTCCTCTTTATAATCATATTTGTGATTTAATGGACCATCTTTGTGATTTTTTTTTAAGAAATTTTTTGCTACATACTTCGGAGTTATTAATACAAAAATTTAATTCATGAAGTCTTTTAGCGATTTGTTCAAATGGTTTGTCTCCTTTTCGAACTAGTTTTTTTAAACTACATATGTAACTTTCAAATTGGAATGCACTAAAAATATCTAAAGAACCGAATTTTTTTACATCAGATGTTAAATGTAACAAATTGTGGATATTATGAGAGATATATTTAACTCCGTAAATTGTTGAAAAAGATGTAACAAAAATGTTTAAAAGCTTCTCTGCGTATTCAAGTAATTGTAGATTTTTACTATATTCAGTGCTAGCCAAAATACGAATCGCAATATGCAAAGTTAAGAAATGTTCATAAACATTTCTTTTTAATATATTTTGTAAAATTACTGAACCTGAATACAATAAAAAGTGTCTAAATTCGGTAGCCTTCCACAATTTAATGAATTCGAGCGACCTTGCTTTCTTAGGAAAATCAGACGGCGTATATTTTTTTAAATTAACTAATTTTTCAGAAATTTGTCGTACACTTAAGCTGAATAAACGTGTATTTAATGGGCCCTTCATCCATAAAAATAATAGTTTTCTCATTGATTAATTTTATAATACAGTTTAGTATACAGTTCAATAAAATTAGTCAAACATATTTTATATTTTATAATGATAGATATTATTTTTTATTGCGATAAATATTAATCAGAAAAATTCTCATAAAATTCTTTCCATATCATATTGTCCCACGATTACCATGATTTTCAGTAAATTCTAAAAGAAGATGCTCTCCGTGCACGAGAAAGAGAGAGAGAGAGAGAATGTCAAAAAATATTAAAAAATTAGTTGTATTAATTATTTTTCAATCACATTTATACTTAGGCGTGTTCATTTGCAAAGCGCGTCTGCCAACGCTTCGACGCGCGGTCGCGCGCGTAGCAACGGTATAACATTACGCTGTCGTTTATCGCTGCGCGCTTAGTGACCACGCCACAGTGGGCCGTCCCTTCTCTCCGCACGCTTGTACTGGCCGAACTTTATTAATTAATTTCTCTCTTATTATTGAGAATTTTGCAAAATGGTAGATGACTTTTTTACTCGGTTTGACCTGCTCTACCTGCACATGGCGGGTGGGGCGCGAATTACCGGACACCCTGTATATACAGGGTGTCCGGTAATAATCGCCCCACCCGTCGTGTGCTGGTAGAGCAGGTTAAACCGAGTAAGAAAGTCCTGTACCGTTTTAAAATCTTCGCAATAATTAATGAGAAATAAATTAAACAAGATCAGCCAATCCGCGCGAGTAAAAGCGCGTGGCGAGAAGAGACAGCCCACGCGGGGGTCCAGCATTATGCATTGCTCGTATTTATCCATTGTCCTTTGTAGAGTGCTCCTCCCCGCTTTGTCGCGTGCGTAGCAACCGCGTAAACATTAGGCTTTTATTTTCGCCGCGCGACAGGAATCACGTAAACAGTAGGAGGTCTCTTCTCGCCGCGCGCTTTTACTCGCACGGATTGGCCGCTCTTTTTTATTTAATTTCTTATTAATTATTGCGAAAGTCGCAAAACGGTACATGACTTTCCTACTCAGTTTAACTGCCTCTACCTGCTCGTGACGGGTGGGGCGATTATTACCGGACACCCTGTATATGTATATATATATATAGATTAGAGATTGTGTTCAGTGATAAACACATGTACATATGTATATACATATAATATATTGTAATTGAGTTGTTGACAATGCTTATATGTGTGTTCAATTTTCTACATTTCATACACACAAAAAGTAACAATCTTTTTCTCTTTAACATTAATATCATTGATTTACTAGCATTTTATAGCTTAATCTTTTGTACAGGAGGTCCGATAAGTAACTGGCCAAACGAAAGTTGAAGGAAGATTGGAGGGTCATAAAAACGAAAAGTCATGTGTATTTTACTAAATTCGCAATAATTATTGCGTTATTGATTAAAATATCTGAGCCAGTGAATGCATGGACTCAGATATTTTAATTAATTAATAACACAATAATTATTGTGAATTTACTAAAATGATAAAGAATTTTTCATATGACCTAATCTCCACCTTTTATTTGGCCAGCTACTTGTCAAGCACCTGTATTGACAATGGTGAAGGTTTACGCATGTATTAATACATTATAAATAAAATTATATGTTACTGCTTTATATTTAATGATTATTACAGGTTACTAAATTATACTATCGAGGAGGAAAAACTGTTGATGACGTCGTGAATAAAGTAATGAGTTTAATTTTTACTAATTCTTTAGGATGTAAATATAGCTATTTTGGAAAGCAAAAAAAGAATCGTTTTATAATTTGGCTATATGTAAATGCGTTTTGGGTAAGTTATGTGAACTAAATAAATTACTGTTACATTATTCTAATTAAAGTTAAAACTAATTGAAATTTAATATTTTAGATGTCATTTTTCGTCATAAATTTAATGGAAAAGAGTACTATGCGATAAAAAAATAGGATTTTGGCTTGCCAATGCACCTACTCGTCTGGTTCGAGAAGAGTAAGTCCCATAATTCAAAAATATTTATTATTTATAATAATTAATGTTATTGCACAGATAATATTTAGCAATTAAAACTTTTTAGATTGAAGAAAGAAAAGTCACAAAATGGAGAGAAAAGAGACGCAGATTTACGAGTATTTACGGAGGATAATAGTGATGATAAAAGCGGTTGAAGTGATTTATTAGAGTAATTTGAACTATTTAGAAACACTCAGGATAGAGCTTACAAAAGTGTTATGTCAAAACCTTGAAACTATTGTTATTTACATATTCAACAATATAATAATCTGTTGCATTTTTTAAAACTATGCATTTACTAGAATTAATAAATAAAATCTGACTGTAATAAAAAAAAAAATATTAGCATATCACGAATTTTTGTCATTTCTCTTCTACTTTTTGCTAGTATATTCTCTAAGTTTTTATCTTTTTATTTTTTATTTTTTCGAATAATTATTTGTATTTTCTTCGAATATTTCTGTTTCAACATAACAATGGTGATGACATTTCACAATTGTATTACTGCAAAATTTATTGTAGTGTATATGTACGTAATATTGTGAGAAATCAATCATTTTAATATTTTTAAACAAATTGCAATTGTGATTCTTGGGTGCAAAATAATCAAGCTTGTTAGGAAAGGTTGTTAGGAAAGTTTGTATAAATTGTAAAAAAAGTAAGAATTATTTTAAAAGATCGTGTATCAACTGAATGAAAATTACAAAATGAACAAGTTAGGTTTGGACTAACAAAAATATAATTTTTCTAATAAATTATTTGTTCATTTTTGTAATTTTTACTCAGTTGTGTAATACACACAATCGATTCCCTATCTTATTCTTACTTTTCTTTAGAATTTATACAACTTCACCTTTCTTACGATAAGCTTGATTTTCCTGCACACAAGAATTACAATTTCAATTTATTTGTAATTTAAAAATATTAAAATGATTTAATTCTTTGCAATATTACATAAATATTATATAAATATTGCAGTAATACAATTGTGATATGTCACCACTATATTACTGCGATTCATTTTGGCAGACATTTTAATATTACTGAGATATCTCAGTAATATTCCAGAAATATTTATGCTATATCTCATTGTAATATTGCTATGGAAAATAATATTGTTGTAATATTGCTGTAATATTACATGCTATGTGGGTATTATAATTATTTAATTTACAATGCTTCGTTAATAAATGATGCTATTTTGTCATTGTCCACCATTGTGACATGAGTACCTTCCACGTGATGAATTTGTACTGAACTTTCCGTAACCTAAAAGGAATTTCTCTTATAAAAAATATCTTAAAAATGATAAAATATATATTACGTAATCAAATTTACCTTATTGAGACCATAATCCTCTTCAATAAAAGTATTTGTCGCAAGTGTCGGTTTTAATAGTATTATAGATGATTTAAGGCGTGGCAATGAAGATATATTATAATCTTGTACAGCAATTATATGATCGTAAACCGTCGAACATAAGAATTTTTTATTTTCAACAGTTAATACATCGATCTGTTTCGAAAAGTGAGTAAATATTTCTAATTTTTCCTCCCATGTATTGCATTTACTCAGCTCTAATGCAAACTGTAAATAATAATATTGTACTATGCACAATTTTAATAACGAAAGAACAATCTGCACTTTAAAATAAGACAGTAATATGTTTATACTATATTCTCGTATACTAAAAGTACTGAACATGTCTTGTATTTTTATTATCCAATTACTTCTTCAGCACTTTTAAATTATATAAATCAAATTACCTTTTTCTTTTGGTCATTAACAACAATTTATTACCTGAACAACTACTGTTTTAATTTAATATCTATTTCAAATATACGCTCAAATAATAAATACTGTTTCATTTATTATAAATATTATGTAACTTATATATATATATATATATATATATATATATATGGTACTATAATTATTACTTATACATATATATATATATATATATATATATATATATATATGGTACTATAATTATTATAATTTTGATTATTTAACGAAACGTTGTAGAAAATTTTCAAAACTTCTGTAATCTAGATTATATAAATTAAGATAATAAAAAATTTAATTTATTTTATCATTTTAGCAAGCATATCCTAACGAATTATTATACATATATATATATATATATATATATATATATATATATTACTCTTTCCTATTAACTAGATGTAAACATAAATAAGTAATCCATTTTCGCAGTAGTCATAATATATTTATGATAATTGACTAACCATTTCGTTGTCCGATTCAAGATGCATTTTCATCAAATAAAGTAGAACGTTATTTTGTAGTTCTTGTTCCGAAAAATGATTAAAAAGTTTCCCAATTAAAACTTTTAATAGATCAGGAGCTCCATCTATAAGTATTAAACGTCCGGAGAAATTCCTAGCTTCTAATAATCTTGCTAATTCGATGGCAATTAAAGATCCAAATGAATAACCAACAATTAGAAATTCTTCTCGACTTTTCATTTTTTCCAATATATGCTAGAAAAACATAAACATATATGAGATAGCATGTAAAAAAGGCGCAAGTGCGTGCACATGCGTGTGTGTATGTGTAATCAAATATTATTTTTTAAATACATAGCTATTAATGAAGTGAATATTTCAAATAGATTATCTTATAACTTCGTACAGGCAGAAGATATGCTGCTGATTTCATTACTGAACGAGTAACACCCGGCATATTAAGTGCACCGTGTTGCAAACATATCGCCGAAGATTTAATTTTCGATGCTACCAGTTTATATACACTTGCACATCCATCGATTCCTGGTATAAGGAATATTTCGCTTCCCGCATCTTCTCTGTTTACTTCTACATAAATATCTGGACTCAAGTCTGAATCATTAAGTTTTCGAGTCAATATTTCTAAACCATCCTTTGTATCAGCTTCAGTGGCATTGAACATCTCTTCCTGCTTGGCTATATTTGTCATTTTTTTAAGTTTAGCAAAATTAAGATTTCGAATATATTGTGCAGTCAATAACATATCAAATTCCCTCTCTAACGTCTGTTTAATTTCCACTGCCATCATTGAATCCATTCCTAGTTCAGCCAGCGATATATTTGGGGCTATTATGTTTAGATCCTTCAATCCTATTTTAGAAATTAAAGAAAGAATTAAATATTTAGATGTGAGATTTTAATCGGACCTTACTTAATCTTCAAACAGCAATATAAGAACTACTGAAGTTTGTATTTCTTGGAATGTCTTTAATGCACTCGATTATTTCATTATAATGCACTCTTAACAATATTGTTGGATAAAAATTTACTTCGTATAAACGTTTTGACAATTCTTTTATATAATAGTTGAACTCACCCATAATATTTGCAACCGCTTCAAGTGGATTTGTTGCTCGGCCAGAATCTTTTTTTTTCTCAGCAACAACCATGCTGCTTACGATTGACCCATCTTGTAGCAAGAATACTTCTAATGTATTTAAGCAAGAGGATATTTCTTGTTGCAATGTACCTCCAATAACAAATTCTTTGTCATCTTCTTGCATATCTGCCACAAGTCCAACATCACCAATAGCGCCCCATTGAATACCCAAACCATGTAAACCTTCGTTCATTCTTTTTTCACAAATTTTTTCCATTATGGAATTAGCCATTCCGTAATTTGTTTGGCCTGCGTTACCTCTTCCGCATGAAACGGAAGAAAAAACGACAAAATGTCGAAGTTGTTGGCAAATTGTTCTCGACAATTCGTCCATCTTTTTCGTCGTCCATGCCTTTGATACGAAGGAATCTTCGAATGTTTGTGGAGACTGATTCTTAAATATGCTATCTTTCAACACAACCGCCAGATTGAATATAGCATCCACAGGACCTTGTTCTTCGGCAAATTTTAATATAGATTTACAATCTTCGTATTTTGAAGTATCAGCAGATGTAACAATTTGTACATTCACGCCGTAAGATTGCCATAACGTTACTCTTGATCGCTGATAACCGTTTCTTATCCCATTTCGCGAAGTCAGTACTAGATTTTTTGCACCATGTCGAATCAACCAATCAATTAATTCTAGACCGAAACCACCTAGGCCACCTAAAACGATGTAGCATTTGTGTTCCAGACAGTAGTAGCGGGGATGTGCGAGTATAGGCGCATCCAAGGGTTCATCTTCTTTATGAATTTTTATCATTATCTACAAATAACATTGATTTAAAACGATATTATATATTTTGAAATATCAGGAGGAAAGGAGAAAGATGAGAAAGAGATCATAAAGGACGAGAAACAGTTAGGAAAAATGAAGATCACAGACAGAGATTTGTAAGAATGAAGTGTGACTGTACAATATAGGAGTAATAAAAAAATTTTTTAAAAGCCGATAAAAAAACATTTTGAAAGAGAAAAGGTTTTATCAAACGAATGAAAGAAAGCGGTAATTGCGCCGTAAAAAAAGATTAAAGTTTGTTGTTTAAAAAAAAAGTTGAAGTAAAATGAAAATTTATAGGAGTGTTTTACTGTTGTTTATAATATACAAGTTGCATGGTTATATTGACAGATGATGTTGACGGAGAGATTGAAGAGAGAGATGAAGAGCAATACGATATTTGCTGGAAATGCAGATTTGGTAAAAAGGAAAGAAGCACAATGAATGGAACTTGCGCATACTATAGCATAATTAAAAGAATACAACACGCGAAAAAAAGATGCTGTTTAATTATATTTTATCTTAAAGTCTTTGATAGAGTTGACACTGAATAAAAGACCTCGAATAAAAGGAAAATAAAAAAAGCTGTTGGAAAGAATAAAATAAGTATAAAAAGAAATGTGCATTATGTGCATTTTTTTAGATATTAGTACTTCAATTAGTTACCCCTGTTATACGTATACTGGAAAATGAACATACCTTGCCAATATGTTTTCCAGCAGCCATATGTCTAAACGCAGCTTCTATTTCATCCTTTTCGAAGACTCTTTTACATAACGGTTTAATAGCGCCATTCTTTAAACCTTCCGTTATTTTGTTCCACAATATTGCCTTATTCTCTGATTTCGCAGAAAATAATTTATCTAATAAAACGCCGTGGAAACTAATATCTTTTGAAAATGCAAATATTTCTAAAGGATTATTGGAAAACATATCAACCTTTCCAATTTCGAGGAAACGACCACCCTTTGCTAAGCAACGAATGGATGCTTGCAGTTTCTCTTCAGCTAAAGAATTCAATACGATATCTACTCCGCGACCTCCCGTTTTCTGAATAATCATTTGTTCAAAACTCGTGTCTCGAGAGTTTCCGATATGATCCTCGGGAATAGAGGGAAATGTTTCTCTTATAAAGTGTCGTTTCTCGACACTTCCAACTGTTGTAAACACTTCGCAACCTTCGTAAAGCGCGAGATGAATTGCAGCTTGACCAACGCCTCCCGTACCAGAGTGAATCAATACTTTGTCGCCCTTCTTCATTTTACCTTTGAAATACAAAGCGTAATAGCACGTGCCATACACGCATGGAACCGTCGCTGCATCTTCCATCGTCCATTTTTCAGGTATGATCCAACTGAGATATTTGTCAGCTACACGAATATTTGTCATTCCTCTAAAAATAATAATTTAGAAAATCATTTAAATGTATATTATTCATTATATTAAATTTATATTAAATAATTTTATTATTTTAAATAATATTCTCTATATAAGAATAAAAAGAAGCATATAAAATATAACAATTTTTTCGTTTCTTATTTCATCAAAAGCATTTATAATTTAAATATAAGAAATTTATTTTAAACAGTTTTTATTTACTAAAACAATATATTAATTAAAACAGTGTGTATCACTATCATACCCAGATGCACACATGCCCATTATTCTTTGTCCATTTTTATTAAAACCAACAAATTCCATTCCAATTAAAGAACTATTATTTGGTTTGTCTGAAATAGATTCGAGATTGAGTCTACCGCTAGCTATCATGACATCTTTAAAATTGATAGACGCATATACTACTCTAATTAAATTTTTTTCATCATCATCGTTGACGAAAGATATCCTGCTTTGCACCCAACAAAGAGTACTGAGATCACCCGGCACCTAAAATAAAAAAATACAACAAACTATTTCAATCCTATTAAAGTTACAGTCAACTATTATTTAATTTATGAATAAAAAGTATCACGAAACATTATTTCAATTTATCTTAAATTCCGAATCTCCTTAACGTACCATTTGAGTAACGTAGGCACTTTGTACGGGTTTTAGTTCTAGTGATGGTAACGAAAAGTGCCTATAAGATCCCCAAATGTTACCGGAACGTATAATATTGATGGGTAAATCGAGCTGTAGTTGTTTCATGTACAACGATTCTTGCAATGAAAAAGTAGGCACATCTTTATCTTGAATAAATAAACCTCTAATCATTTCACCGCCCGGTTCTTTTCGCAAACAATTGACAAGGCCGATTAGTCCGCATTCGAAGTCTCCTTCTGCGACTACTATTATCCTCATATTTGTAGTCTCCTTTTCTACATCCATGAATGATTTAAGCTTGTTCACCCATGAGAATTCATAATTGCTTACATGCACTATCTCCTGAGTACTGTTAATATATTGTATTTTCCTTAATAATATAAGTGTATTATCGTTGGTACGTTTCTCCAAAATTACTTTTAACCCATACTTATCCAGGCATGAGCAATCGTAAATAGCATCCAACTCTTCCAATGTCAGAAGAAATCCATTCGGCACTATAACAGGCAACAATTGTTCATATAATTCGTTTTTATTTTTTGTTAGAATTTCGTAACCTATGATTATCAAACAATTTTCATTTCTTGTCAGTTTATCAAATTCTATTGTAGAAACGTTGTCAGGTAAAGCGATATCTGAATCGCTCGTGTGATGCTATCAGTTTGACATCAGAATGAATTTGCGGTAAATCATCAAGAACTCTATTCACAATTAAACAATTTAAATTCTCTGGCATCACTTGATCGCTATCCTCGATAAATTCAATGATTTTTACGTTTATTATATTGTAACATTCAAGCGCAACGTGCACCGACATTCTTATTGCATCTTGCAAAGACATCACATTTAGATCTCGATGAGCAACAAACTTATACTCTTCAAGAACGGGGTGGATTGCTCTTTTTCGGCGAGATATAGGTGTAGCCATGACGCCGCATATTTCTATTCCTCCAGATATCAAAACATCTAAATGCTTATAATTTTGTACGAGGACTTCTGCAATATAACACACATACGATGACATATTAGATACATATATATTTTCCAAGAAATAACACTCGGCTAAATTATAATCTCATTTAAAATTTTTATCCCATTTATAATACTGAAAACTTACGTTTCTCTTCATTTGGAAGTTTTTCAATTTGTTGTATGTGAGATTTCGGATCGATTACTGCTTTGCGAATTCTTGTTGGTACAAGGAGACTTCTCGAATTCTGTCCTAAAATCATCATCTGTAACATGTTGTCCATAAATGTTACCCAGTTGTCAGTCCAGGTAATATGACCATTCTTTCCCGTGATTGACACGCTTTTTAGTCCACGAAATTCGCCGGTATATTGATACCCGCGAAGTTTCAATTCTTTATAGATATCTTTCATACTCATTTCCTCTTCATCATTGTCGTTTTGATCGATAAATGTAGTACATATCTTCTCATCTTCAATATTAACTGGAATTCGTACTGTTCCAGTAACAACAGTATTGCTTCTTTCGATTATTTCGAATTTGCCACTACCTATAACAATAACGATATTAATTTTCTATAGTTTATAAAAAAAGATATTCTATGCTTTATAAATTACCTAATTATGGAAAAGAAATATTAAACACAAGGAAATATTATACACCAAATTTGCTTGTTTATTGCAATAAATTTGCAATTTTAAATAAATTACAAAAATAAATTTAAGTTTTATTAAGTTGTAGTTTCTGATAAATATGTTTGCATATCAGCAGAAACTAGAACAATGTTTTAATATTGATAAGCTATGGAAGACCAACTTAGCTGCCAATTTATCTCTGTATCGAATTTATTCGGACGTGTTTAAAAACTACCTAGACACTTGCTTTGCAGAACAACGAAACTACTTTTATATATAGTCGTTACTAAGGTAAAAAAGGTTCAATTCTAGTTTTAAAATATTATATAATTAATTTATAATTATTATATTAATTATATATATATAATTATTATATTTTAAATATTTCCAAAACTCTTCTATTTATTCAATTTTCACAATAACAAAACTAGAATCGTAACAAAATTCTTCATAGTATAGATATTAAACTCGTCATTAGATGATGAAATTTGTTTGCATTTTGATATAAAATTCGTATTATATAACGTAAGAGCACTAAATCTGTCGAAAACAAATTATATATAGCAAAGTATCTATTAAAAATTTTTATAGGTAAAACAAAAAATTTTAATGCAGCATATCTATCATATTCAATGATAAAATGATAACAAATATAGCAATATTTATCAATAAATTAAAGCAACATTAATTAGTATAACAGAAATAAAAATGAAATGTGAATAATTCAAACAAATTTGCAACATAATCTATCATAAATTGGCAGTAGAAATCAGGCAGTAGAAACAAATTTTGATTATATTTACCAACTTTGTCAGCAGAAAACAATCTTAATGCAAACGCAGTTAGTGTCAATATACTGCAAATTCTGTTCAAATCTGCTGTTACTACTAACGATTTGTCGGATACCTTTTCTCAATTCATCTTCCTCGACTCAATTTTTTCTCTTATTTAAATTTTATGTAAAAATATTTGATTTTTTGTATATCTACAGTTTACAAGATTAATTTAATTGCACAAGTTACCTCTCTGGAGCATAAGAGTTAAATCGATTGGGTTTTGTTTTGACAAAATTGTAGAGCATATAAAATTGACATCTTCAAATACAATTGGTATATCGAGATGATGTTGCTTTTTTAACCAACCGATCATTTGCCATATAAGTAAAAGATATCCTGTAGCCGGTAATAAATTTTTTCCATTAATGACATGCCCAATCATATATATAAATTCTTCATCTTCGATATTAATAGTAACAATTGCTTCTCCTTTATCAAGATTTCTTTGTCCGGAATAATGGTAAGTATACCAATCTTCGGAATGATTCCACCTGCAAAATATATCATTAATTGAACAATGTATAAAACATTATTTATCAATTATAATCAATTCAACATCTGTATTGTGACAACCTTAAACGGTTAAAAATAATACAAATTAATTTTTTAATTTTTTAAATTCAAGTATCTTTTGCTCTTCTATAGTAAGAAGAACTTATGCTAGCTATGCTCAAACAGAATTTACCTTACAAGATGAGAAATTATCGGTGTCCCACGACTTACAGGAAACTTTACTTCCGGATATAAATTTGCGATTTGAGGCTGTAATCCTGCATTATAAAGTTTTCCAATTCCGTCTAAAAATATTTCAATATTCGGTTCGTAAGAGAACTTGTATAACGCGACATTTGTTATTGTTGTCTCTAAGGAATTATTAAGAATGTATTGTAGCATGTCGTGCGGCGCTATCTCAATCGTCACTGCATCGTTTGGAATTAAACGCACAGCTTCTGAGAATAATACCGGGGCTAGTAGATAATTTGCATAATATTTTGCTAGACTTGATCCTGCAGTTGCGCTGAACCATTCAGAAGAGAACACATTCAACCACTTTGAGCTCGGAGACGCTTTCGGTGGCAATATTTGATTCAAGTATTCCAAAAGTTCAACTTTTGCACGCTCGACATAACGACTATGAAAAGGTATACGTCCACAGGAAATTTCCTTTACAGAAACGTTATCATTCTAAATAAAAATAAATTTTATCATTTATTAAATTCAATATAATTACAAGCATGATAAATATTATTTATATTATTTTCAAACCTGTAGCTTAGCGAGGAATGCTCTTACAGAGTTAGTTGGTCCACTCACAATACAATTATGGAAACTATTGTAACAAGCTACATCAATATCCAATGGACACATATTCTTCATAGTTTTGAAATCGAGATTAATTTCAGCCATTAAGCCATCTACTATTTTTGACTTAAGAAATGCTATGCCGACATAATATGCCAACATAATCGTTTCTTCGGCTGTCAAGCATCCATCGGCATATCCACAAATCAACTCGCCAATGGAATGACCTATTATAATGTCAGAAGTGATACCAATGCTTGTTAAAATATCAACTATGCCGATCTGCAATACATATAAATTATCCAACTTTTTACTTCTTTCAAATAATATAATATTATAAAATATTACAAATTTAGCCTTCTGCATATAATTATATATATATGTAACAGGCTACTTTCAATTTCAGTTTGTTTACAAGAAAAACTTTAGCTTTTCATAAAATAAAAAGCTGGTCTCGAAAGATATGCTTTATAAAAAATTATATTAAATACATAAAAATCCTGCAATATATATAGACATATATATCTTATTTGCGCATATATGTTTATACCTGTAGTCCAATAACCCCTACAAATAAATTGACTACGTTGTCGAGAATATGTTTGTCTTCATTTATTAGAATATCTGTGACAAATATACCGTGAGGTCTCAAAGTAGTGTCGCATTTCTGGATTGCTTTAGTGAATGCTGGAAATTTCATTAAAGCTCGACCTACCAATATTTTAAAAGAATATAATTACATTATTACATAATGTTGTTGATACATAGTTTCAAATTATTTAATATTTTTCATAATTGATCTAAACATATATAAATGGAAGAAAATCTCTGAAAATTGTATATCTTTATTTTGCACTTTCTACAGTGTCATACATTATTATACTTTAGTTTATGTCAAAATTTAGTTATTATTATATTTAATAAATGTAACTCAAAGACTTACAAAATACGCAAATTGTAATTAAAAATTATTATAACTGTTAATTTTTTGTTGTATTCCATATATATAAGAATATCACAACATATGTGTGTATAATTTAAAAGTTATTAAATATTAATTGCAAACAAACATGTTATACATCTTAACAATTGTTAAATGTTACATTATAATATGATATTTGATTTACTTACCCATGTTAAGACATTGAGATCCAATTCCAGAAAATATAAAGCAAATTGGTCTTTTCGTACACAAGTTGCGTTCCATTTTAATTATTGTGTTATCGAATACTTTAGATCCAGCAATTATGTATCCTCTATAGAAATGACCTTCTATATTGCTACTATGAATATGACGTAGCAAAGAGATATATTCTACATCTATCGACCGACTTTGTACCTATAGAGATATCATTACAAATTGTAAATATACAACATTTATCTTATAATATCTTAACTAATTCACAGCCGGTAATTTTTTACTTTTGTAAAACTCGAAACCGGATACAATAAACTTAAATCTATAGTTTGTTGTGCTGCACAGTTCTGTCATTAAAATAAAAAAAAGACTAGAAAATTTGCTTTAAAATATTATGTTTGTAACTACTTATTGTTTGAAATTGGATGAAATTTACCTGTTTCAAATGTGTCAAATCCAAATAGAAATAATGTCAAATTATAAACATAGGGGGGCGTATCCCGTTTGGACAATGATTGGACACCGCTCGATTGGACACGCACTATTGGACATGTTTTATTGGACACTACTCAATTGGACACCACTCTATTGGAAACCGCACGATTGGACACGCACATTGCACTATTGGACACGGCATGATTGGACACTGCACGATTGGACACGGCACGATCGGACACTGCACGATTGGACACGGCACGATTGGACACCGCACGATTGGACACCGCACAATTGGACACCGCACGATTGGACACCGCAGGATTGGACACCGCTTGTATTGCAAAGTACAAAGTAGAATTCCACATGGGCTTGTAAAGGGGGCGGGGGGGGGGGTGCAGTCTGTGCGTGTACTTTGCAACGCAAATTGGGATTCCACATGGGTTTATAGTTTTCACATTTGTTGCGTTTAAATTTCGTGCACTTTAAGGAAAACAAATGCGCATGTGACCACAGAGCATACTCGTGTCGCTGCATGTTGTCGGTATGACAGATTGTGCGGTGTCCAATCGTGCGGTGTCCAATCGTGCGGTGTCCAATCGTGCCGTGTCCAATCGTGCGGTGTCCAATCGTGCCGTGTCCAATCGTGCGGTGTCCAATCGTGCCGTGTCCAATCGTGCAGTGTCCAATCGTGCGGTTTCCAATCGAGCGGTGTCCAATCGAGAGGTGTCCAATAAAACGTGTCCAATAATGCGTGTCCAATCGAGCGGTGTCCAATCGTTACGTGTCTAAACGGAGGTCACCCACGTAAAAATAAAATTAATTCAACATTTTCATATAAAAATGAAATTTAATATTTCTTTTTTGTATGATAGTTTTGAAAACATTTGCCTTTACATAAAGGAATTCTGCAAATAACAGACGTATCAGTGTGTGCACGCTTTCTATTAATATATATTCTACATCGTTTTTGTGGATACTTTTTAATTTCTGAACTTTGGATTTTTTCTAAATATTGATTTTTTATATCGATTGAAAGTCTTTAAGGAGTATCATTGTGAGGTATTCATTCCGTTGAACTACTTATTGGCAAATAATCATTGCCAAAATTATTTCCTATCGTAACCGATCCATTCTATTGCCATAATTCGCATGTAATTTCAGAAAACTTATCTTGATGTTTAAATTGAGTTTACAATATTTAATGAATGAATGAAAAAGGGCTCAATGGAGAAGAAACATTACAGTATTTTTTGTCCATTTCACATACGCGCGGTGCAGTATAGCCAAGGACGTATAAACAACACGGCGGGGCCCGTAATTTTTTCAACTTGAGGTACTTTGAAAATAAGCGACAATTTATTTTAATTTCTTTGTATTCTACGCTGAAAACGTAAACAAATTCGTTTAATTTTCAATTTAAAACTCATTTTGATTAATTTGAACTTAAAATATAAAAAGACGTACTATTACGTCAACCAACCATAGATAGACGTAGCAGTACGTCAACGCCAATCAGCTATAGTTTACAAAAAGACGAATTACTATGTCAGCGGCTACGAATTAGTTAATAGTACATTCTTGAAGTTAATTAAAATTAAAAATTTATATATATGTATATATTTTTAGGTGCGTGTATGCGTAGTGTGCGTATGTGTGTACACACACGCATGATTACAATCATTTCCGTGTTATAAGCATTCGATTTCTAAAATATGCAATTAAAGTATAATATAATGCTTATGGAATATCCTGTGTAAAATAATGTACATAATTATGCAAATAAATATTAAAAAAAAAGAAACAAAACTTAATTGTTAAGAAATATACATATTGTTACGTCCTCGCTGACGAATATTGACTATTTTTCTATTCTCTTTCCTCACACTCGCGCACACGCAATGAAAGGACACTTTCTTAGAAATATAAATAACTTTATGCAAAGAATAATACCACAGAATAATAACGGAATGCACATATGTAATACAATATAATTCAAACAGTTAACACGTCTATTTTGACCGAAATCTGATTAAAATCTGAATCTTTCCTTCTTGTTTATCACTTCTAAGCAACATCGCTTTCTTCTGTCAAAGCGGCCGATCGATATTATTGATCGGCCTGTCATCTGGCATCGAATGCAATACCTGGCGACGAAATTCCAACGGCGAGGATACAACAATATGTACAATGTTAGATGTGATAATATGCAATGGTTCGATATAATTTAGATAAATTTATCTCTTAATGGGATAAACCAGTTCTTGCTGAAAATTTGTAAATGCTTTGTTATAAGATTTTCATATAATTATAATTAAATTAATTATCTATCTAAGTTTTGCATAATACAGAATTAGTTACCTTAAATTCGCTTACAAATCGTAGAAACGATTTTGATTCTATTTTTTTGACCTAATTAACTTACTTGTTTTAAACATTTTAATAATATATTATAATATATCAATAAAATCTTTAGATTTTAATCAAATGTTTTATAATCAATGATAAAAAAATCTGAATACTTTTAAGAAACTCTATAATTTACTTTATTTGCATCTTGAATTAGTAAAAGTAAGTACATTAACATATATTAAAAAGACGCATTGTGTCGCATAGAATTGACATAAATATATAGAATGTAGATTACGCTTATATGTATAGAGGATGATTTATTTAAACTGAAACAGCCAAATATATAAAAAAATACGCAAAATAAAAAAAAATTTAGAACAAAAATTGTTCAATTTAAAGAGGAAAATAAAATGCAACATTTATTTTGATTGCCACGGTTATTACAACTGGGATTGTAATCAAGATATATCTACGTATATCATGATTTACATCTCTCATGCACGCGTGAGTGTGTGAGCTAATATGCGTGGATGTTAATATGTTAATATAAATGTGGATGTCAGTGTGAATGTGAATGCAAGTGTGATAATTCAATGATTATCACATTCTGAATATTTAATAAAATAAATTTATATGATTTGCATAAATGTATTAAATATTATCTTATTTACCTAATATTTAATTATCACATATATATCTATATTTCATAAATTAACATCTATACCTACATCATCATTAACATCCACATCCATATTCGCACACACGCGAGTGCGAGGTCTACATCCGATCGTGTGAACATCACGTGATGCATTTTAATTTACGCTAATGCTGGCTGTATATAAATTTTAAAGTTCATAATTCAAGGAAATCTTAATCAAAAAGGGGGCTTAATCATACTATTACATATTTAAAAAATCTCGACGTTAACTATATATAAGAATATAGAAAAACAAATTAGGTGTTTCATTTAAAAAAATTAAAGCAACCTTGATATGATCTTGGCATGACCTTCACCTAAAATCAAAATTTGCTGCGTCTTATTTGTCTCTTTAAACTGAACAATTCATGTTTAAAACATTTCTTTGAATTTTGCGTACATTTTTAGATATTTGAATGTCCCAATTTATATATACAGGGTGTCCGGAGTCAATCGCATCACCCGTCGTGTGCTGATAGAGCAGGTTAAACCGTAAGAAAGTCCTCTACCGTTTTGCGATTTTCGCAATAATTAATGAGAAATAAATTAAACAAGATCGGCCAATACGCGCGAGTTTAAGCGCGCGGCGAGAAGAGACAGCCCATGCGGGAGTCCAGCGTTATGCATTGCTCGTATTTATCCATTGTCCTTTGTAGAGTGCTCCTCCCCGCTTTGTCGCGTGCGTAGCAACCGCGTAAACAGTAGGCTTTTATTTTCGCCGCGCGACAAGAATCACGTAAAGACGTAAACAGTAGGAGGTCTCTTCTCGCCGCGTGCTTTTACTCGCACGGATTGGCCGCTCTTTTTTACTTAATTTCTTATTAATTATTGTGAAAATCGCAAAACGGTACAGGACTTTCCTACTCAGTTTAACTGCCTCTACCTGCACACGACGGGTGATGCGGTTGACTCCGGACACCCTGTATATATATAAATGAATTACTCTGTGTGTGTATACACAAAGTTTCTCACAACTTTTGTACAATATTTTTATAGCATATTTTAGTGCTAATACGAAAATATCGAGGCTACAATAGTTTTCAAAACCTAAAAGTCAGTTTGTTAATGATATCGCGTAGAACTTGCGCGGTCAGGCCTGTAACTACACTTCCACGCATATCCATTTGTCATCTGTTATTGATTTTTACAAAACAAAAATAATAAATAAATTGATTTGCTCAAATACTTTCCCGATTGAAACAAAAACAAACTTCGTTTCTTAAATGTATGAAAATATTAGGTACACATGATTCTTTTTAAATATAATAATTAATCAGCCATTTAAATTGTTCTTTAAAAAAGTATTATATATTTTGCGTATAACATTTATAACTCGTTAATATCAACTGATTGCCGTACGTAATACTTACGCACATAAAAAAAAGACAAAATTAGCTGTGCAGTAAAAATCAATATTACCTGACTTGTAAAAATCAATAATAGATGTGGTACGTGTGTAAGAATAGTTATAAATCTGAGTTCGCTAATTCTAAGCGATATTATTGGCAAACTTTGTTTATGATTCAAAAATGATTGTAGCTTTGATATTTTCGTATTAGGTTTTTTTCTATTCTATTTTATAGTATAAGATACTATTAAAGTATTGTATGGAGATTGTAAGACAGTCTATACATATATACATATATTCTCTAATTATAACATATCGATATTTTATTTTTAATTATAAACCTTTGAAATTTGCACACAACTAATACTCTTTTTTAAACTCATTAATGGTTACATTAATTGTCAATGCATTTGTTTCCAATAATCGATTTTAACATATGTCTGTTCATAATATTTCGCTTTTTTGTTACTACCGGCTTAAAACTAACTTGAATCTTTTTTTAACTTTTTATAGATCCTATCATTAGAATTAGTAATTTAGTATAATGAATATATTTTAAATATATTTTAATTAAATATATTTTAAGTTATGACAATGACTTTTTGAAAGTTCTTTTTATATAAATTTAAACACTTTCTTAAATCTTGTCTAACTTTAATTTTGTAATTTATTTTTTATATTTGCGTTAAATATTTAGTATTTACATATTTATTTATAGTATTCCATTATTACTATTTTATAGTACCTACTACATATTAAGTGCTATATTGTGTAGTTTTTCCTTACTTTTTATTTTTATTATAATATATTATAATATATTATATATATATATATATATATATATATATATATATATACCCACACACATATATTGTATATACAGAGTGTCCTAAAATTACCGTACTTCCTTTTAATGGGAGATTCGCGAGGTTATTTGGAGTTTAGAGACGATTTTTCCTCAACGAAAATGTCGAGGCACCAATAATTTTCGAGTTATAAGTTATTGAAAATGAAGGGCTTTTTGCAAATTAAACTTTATGGAATTAAAATATTAACAAAACTACATTCTTCAGTTAATTTCAGGTCGAGTTTAATTTAATAGAATTTTAATTTAAAGCTTAGTTACAAAGATATATGATGGCAAAAATTGGGAGCTTGCAAAAAATGATGACCTCCCTCGACATTTTTGTTGAGGAAAAATCGTCTCCAAATAATCTCAGGAATCTGCCATTAAAAGGAAGTACGGTAGTTTTAGGACACCCTGTATATATATATTTGTATATACATATATATATTATATATATTGTATATGTATGTATATATATATATATACAGGGTGTCCCAGAATAATGGGGATTAATCTCGTGTGCAGATAGAGCGGACTAAACTGAGTTGAAAAGTCCTCTACCATTTTGCTAAATTCGCAATAGTTATTGCGTTATTAATTAAAATATCTGAGCTAATGAGCGCGTGAAAAGCGGTAGGCCGAAATCGGTAGGCATGTAAGATGGCTTATTTATTTATGTCTCTTAGCAATAAAAGCATCATCTGAGCGAGAGGTGGAGTCACGCAGCGAACGGTGAGCGACGCGTGATATTTGTTGCTAAGAGATGTAAACAAATAAGCCATCTTACATGCCTACCGATTCCGGCCTACCGCTTCCCACGCGCTCATTAGCTCAAATATTTTAATTAATAACGCAATAACTATTGCGAATTTGGCAAAATGGTAGAGGACTTTTCGACTCAGTTTAGTCCGCTCTATTTGCACACGAGATTAGTCCCCATTATTCTGGGACACCCTGTATATATATATGTATATATACAGGTATATATATTATATATATTGTATATGTATTGTGTGTGTGTGTGTGTGTGTGTGTGTATGTATATATATATATACATATACAGGGTGTCCGGAGTCAACCGCATCATCCGTCGTGTGCAGGTAGAGGCAGTTAAACTGAGTAAGAAAGTCTTGTACCGTTTTGCGATTTTCGCAATAATTAATAAGAAATTAAATAAAAAAGAGCGGCCAATCCGTGCGAGTAAAAGCGCGCGGCGAAAAGAGACCTCCTACTGTTTACGTTATTCTTGTCGCGCGGCGAAAATAAAAGCCTAATGTTTACGCGGTTGCTACGCACATGACAAAGCGGGAAGGAGCACTCTACAAAGGACAATGGATAAATACGAGCAATGCATAACGTTGGACCCCCGCGTGGACTCTCTTCTCGCCGCGCGCTTGAACTCGCGCGTATTGGCCGATCTTGTTTAATTTATTTCTCATTAATTATTGCGAAGATCGCAAAACGGTAGAGGACTTTCTTACTCGGTTTAACTTGCTCTATCAGCACACGACGGGTGATGCGATTGACTCCGGACACCCTGTATATAATATGTGTTTGTGTTTATATGTGTACAACACACTTGCAGTTATTTTTATATCATCTTTTTTTTGACAAAGGGTTAATTTTGTAAACAAATTAAAATGACATACATAATAATATTGTACGAGGTAAGTATAAAGAGGATTAAATTATTTCTGAAATAAAAATATGTACTTACGTCATCTAATATAATTTTAACTGCTTCCTCGGTACGTCCAGATATAGCTACAAGCTTAGGCAAATTATCGTCCGTTCCATTATTGACTTTAATTTTTGGATTTGATTTCAGTAATATGTGGCAATTAGCACCGCCAAATCCGAAGGAATTAACACCGACATAACCACCCTTCCATTCTGTTGGTTCAGTGACTATTTTTACTCTTCCTTCAATGATAGCAGTCATATTCTTTCGTGGACGTTTAAAATGTATAGTAGGCGGTATTATACCAGTTTCCATCGCTATTAAAACCTTTATGAGATAAATACATTTCTTATATCTTCGTAATAATATCTTGCAAGCTCCATAATTATAATAAATAACCAAAAATAACAAGCAAATGAAAAAATATTTGCATAAACTTATATGTAGCATTGCATATTGCACTATACATATAGGCTGCGGTCCAATAAGCGCTACCAAATGCTCTGAACGCTACGCTCCAAATACTGTCAGAGGAGCGGTCCATGAACGCTACGAGTGCTACAGTTGAATTTCTCAATAGTACACTATGGGTGCGTTCAGAACACACAACAGTTGAGCAACGTTACTAGATTTTATATATTATATGACGATATAATATAGATTAATCTAGAAACGTTGCTCAACTGTTGTGTGTTCTGAACGCACCCAATGGGTGCATCCAGAGGCACGACCGCTCACTGAGCGGCTAAGTACCAATTGAATGTGATTGGTTCTTACCTTTGGATCCAGCGAATCACATTCAATTGCTACTTAGCCGCTCAGTGAGCGGTCGTGCCTCTGGATACACTCAATACTACAACTGTTCGTATTCGATGTCAGATTTCTGCAACGCTACAGCTAACCTATCTCGTGAGAAGAGAGGCGTTTGAAGCGTCTTGGTAGCGAATATTTCATGACGTCATAAGGTTTACTGTAGCGTTTCTTAGCGCTAAGTGAACCAACCGTGGCGCTGCTACAAATTCTCCGCATACTTGTAGCGCTTACTGGACCGCAGCCATAGTTGTATTAACTCTATTTTGTTGTGAACTCACCTTTGCAATTTGACAATGACCGCTAACGGGTTCGGTGTGTCCCATATTCGATTTTACTGAACCCAGTAACAGAGGAAAGTCTCTTTTGGCGCATGAAGCTTCATCAATGGCTTGAAGTTCCACAGGATCACCGGCTACAGTACCAGTTGCATGAGCCTCCATATAAGATAGCTTAAGATGCGAGATTCCACAATCGTCGTAAAATTCTTCCAGTAACATTTTTTGCTTGTCAAGTGATGGAAAGGTAACTCCTTCTTCTTTAAAGCCATCGCAGTTGGTTTTACCATAGACAAAAGTCGCATAGATTCTTCTTGCATCCCTTGCCTTTTGTAGATACACTACTACAGCTCCATCACTACGCAAGTAACCGTCGCCTTCTTCATCGTAAGGCTTACAGTAGCCATTAGCAGAAAGAACCCCTAAAATAATATCAGTGGTTTATTTGTTTCAATCAATATAAAAGATACAATTTTGTTTTTTATTTTCAATTTCTTGATTAATACACGAAGTACTTGAAAACTTTGATAAATATATGTGAGCGAATTAATTATGTCGTTCAAACACAGAACCTGCTAGGTTTAGCGGAGCACGAATAAACAAACATTGATTAAATATTATTTTCTTGATAAATGTATCAATAACCACTTTACACCATTTGAAAACGCACAACTTTGAACGCAATAATATTATTTTTTTACATACCCAGCTGAAAAAACTGATGAGTTATAAAGGGATTTAAGCATAAATTAACACTAGCAACAATAGCCGCTTCGCAAATGCCAGATCGAATCATCCAGTAAGCTTCTACCATAGCGAAATGACTCGAGCTGCATGCAGTATCGATGTTATAAGATGGTCCAGTAACGCCGAGCCAATAAGAAATTCTATTTGCTGCCACGGAATTACCACCTCCAAGAATGTTATTTCCAGCAATCTATTAGCAATTACGATATAGTTTTCATATTTAAAATATTTCTGTGTATTTGGCAATATTATTGTATACATAGTGATGATATACATATAAGTAATGTATACAATAATAATATAAACGAGTTTATATAATTTTAAGAGCGCGTGTTTCTTTTATCGATTTTTGATATTTAAATTATTGAATAATTAATACGTGAAGCACATACCTGAGGCTTTTCGTATATTAAATATCTATCTGAATCAGAAAAACATATTGCTGTGACAACGCTTGTGTTTGTTCCTTTTAATTCTGCGGGATTTACACCCGCATCAATGATTGCTTCATAGGTATGCTCGAGTAATATTCTGAATCCAGGATCAAGTACATGAGCTTCTGAGGCCGGTATATCGAAGAATGTTGAGTCAAACTTCTGTATATTGTTCATTTTTCCTATTCGAGGAGGCATTTCATAGATATCTGTCAGGATTTAAAATAATTTATATAAAAATAATATTGTCATATTATTAAGTTATAGATAATAATTGCATTAAAATATTCTTAAAGAAATACGCGACCTCTATTTTGATTATCTTGAATTACGACAAACACAAAGATAATTATAAAGATATTAACAAAAAGTGATTTATGTGAGCATAATATTGCACGGAGCATTAATTGTTCGAATGACTTTGAATGCAATTTTTTCGATTTTAATATGTTATATTCACAAATATACTGGTACAGATATTAGAAATTCCGAACTGCGACTGATATATATATATATTACGAGGTATTAAGTGTATCTTTTTACTAAAAAACAAACATGTTCTTAATTTTGATAAAAATATATTATTACAATCAGTCCACCGTTGATGATCGTCCGAACCAAGATCTATTTTATTGAAAATATTTTCCTGAAATTCTTTTATATTATCAGAATTAGGAAATCGCCCGGCAATACCAGAAATAACGATTTCTTCTTCAGCTTCGACGCTGACATATGGATTGAATCGCTTGTTTTTATCCATCTTCTAAAAATTCTAGTAATTCTGAAAAAAGGATAGGAATTTTATTTCAGAGTTACATACATGTTTATTTAGAATAAAAGGGAATGAAATTTTAGAAATCATTTTTAAAACAATGGATAATTTAACATAAAAATTTGCAGAAAGAAGAGAATAGTCGTATAGTTTTAAGTTTGTAGTTTTCCAAGTAAGTATATATAACATAAAAATTTTTCAAGTTTTTTAATCAATAGCTTAATGGTAATATATAGCAAAATTGGTTTAATTATCATGATTAAGTGTGGTTTCTGTTATGATTTCCATCTTGTAATATCTCATGATATACACGGCGTCTCGGATTAAATTTCATCATTAGTAATTTGCTGACAAAAAAATCAATGGATTTAATAAAATGGATTGCGGAATATTCTAAGACAACATATAAGTTTATACAAAATTACGCGAATAATAAATATTCTAACAATAAATAAAATAAATAAGACTGTGCAAATGTATCATTATTATTTAAGCATAATTATTAAGATACATAAAATGTATCACTATTATTAAGAAACGGAAAAGATTTCCGCATTTTGAGTTTCAAGATAGAAAAGCAGATTTAACAAAACACAAAAATTTATTTTCTTGCCTACACTTCTTTAGGGGAGTCAAAGGAGGTTTATTAAAATAGGTTAATTAAAGTCTCGAATTGATTTATTTAATTACTTACAAATCGTATCGAGAAAAATTTGTGCCCTATATACAACTAATCAGTTTCAACGAAAAATTAATTTTTCTTGAAACTGACGCACTCTCATCCGTGTTTGGCTCTTTCTAATCTGTTGAAATTTAAATATAACAAAAAAATTATTAAAATAAAAAATTAGCACAAATGTTTAGAATACATACAAATGTAATAGATACAAAAAGAAAATAGAGAAAAATGTAAACTTTTTTTCGCGTATGCTCTAATTGTGCTCACTATATTGTGCACATGATTTAGTTACACAGAAATGATCTTTGGGATAATTCACTCAAAAATTTAACAAAATATATAAAAAAAGGCAAAAAAAATTTATACTCACCACGTTCAATTTTTAAAAATTTTTTGTGAAACTAATAGCAGCAACGATTCTATTAAAAACAGAACTTTATAAAACTGATTAATACGACAATGTATACCATAGAACAGAACATGTCCTACTATCTGTTAAATCAGATATGAACTGTGAGACAATCACTCAATATATTATAACACCCTCACTTCCGGGAAAAAATAGTCGCATAAAAGTAATATAATAGTTGTATAATCAGTATAATTACATATTTAATTAAAATCAACTTAATATACATTGTCAAAGTTCAGCGCACGCGCGCGCGGTTACACAATCACAAAGTAGGAATTCGCGGATTAAAATAGACATGATAATGCGATTTTACGTTTTTAGAAAGTATATTCAAATACGAGATGCATTTTTTATTCAAACTTATATGCGCAGTTGTAAAGCATTAAAAAATATGCAATACACATATCTTTTCATAAGTGAAGATAGAATTTTGAAAGTAATAAAACACCCTTTTAAAATTTACAGCGGCCAAGTTTTTTTTATTAAAATTTTTTAATTTTTTTATTTGTATTAATTTTTATTTTTTGTAAAAAATTTTTAATTTTTTGTATTAATTTCTAATTTTTAATTTTCTATTAATTCTTAATTTCATTTAATATTATTTTTTAATTAATATTTTTAAAAGTTTATATTTTCAATTAACGCAATTTTCTTTGATATCATTATTTTTGTAGGTTAAAATAATACTATTTTGTAAACAAATATAACAGTTTTTCTTAACTGGCGCGTGTACTTGGCGCCTTTTTTACTTTTTTTTTTAAAAGTAAGTTTTTAGAGATTAAATTATTATTTAAATAATATTTTAAAAATTACAAATTTTATTCTATTTAATGCTCTTTGTAGTTGTACATTTTTCAAAAGTATCATATTTTTTATAAATCCTGAGCATATCGCACACAAGGTGAGATAATATAACTTTATATACACTAGAAAAAGAATCAAATTTATGATATAAAAAAATAGAAATAAAATGATTTATAATATAACATATAAATTAATGTATTCGCATATTTTATTACGAAGAGTTGTGTGTGACTGTTATTAATATCTCTTAGAACAGAAATAATAATAAAATATTAATCGAAAATTATTGGTGCCTCGACATTTTCGTTGAGGAAAAATCGTCTCCAAATAACCTCAGGAATCTGTCATTAATGAGTGATACGGTAAGTCTGGGACACCCAGTATATTTTATTGACAAAAATTTAAATATGAAAGGATATGTACTTTTTATAATTCATATACATTTTATAATATGAAAAGATATGTACTTTTTATATAATTTCTTGATGCATTACAAAAAAAATGAATAGTAATCTTACATATTTTAGTTTAATCAAGAAATACGATTTAAATATATTTCTTTCCAACACAATAGAAGTGCGTTGCAGCATTAAAATATTCTCCTCTTGTGTCATCATATCTATTTTGAACTTCTTAAATATTCAAAATTCGTATTGTATCCGATAAACTTTGACCACGTGAATAGGAATATAATGCGGAGTTCCTGCCACGTGCAACATGTTAATTTGAATTGACTGAATAATCTATTTCATATTGTATATTCTATTTCGAAAGATTAAAGGCGGGATTACGATGAACTTGACGTGAAGTGATGCGACGTGAAGGGCCGGGACGTGAAGTGACGTGAAGCGAAGTTGACATGAAGAGAAGTTGTGTCTATTTACGATGATTGTGAAGGGAAGCGAAGGAACGCCGTGTGGTATCGAAAAGACTATCTATTGTTTGTATACAAATGTGCACGAAAAACGCACTTTCGCATAACGTCACGAGCTCTCTGATTTGACGACTGACTTCACAACTTAATGTGAAGTCATAAAATAAAAATATTGCCAAGCTTTGCCGTCTCGTCCCGTCCCGTTCCTTCACGTCACGTCACGTCAAATCCATCGTAAATAGTGTCATTTGTTGCCATATGTTAAGCTTTCAAGTTCACTTCACGTCCCGTCCATTCACGTCGCGTCACTTCATGTCAAGTTCATCGTAATCCCGCCTTTAAAGTCAAGGTTTTTAAGCTCAGTAGTTAACTTATGATACACAAACATTATCCCTAAAATTAGGAACCAAATTTTATCAGTGAATTTATATGTGTATTATAGTGATAAAATAATGTTTTTATAAAAATAGGTCCGTAAATATTTTATTTCCGAATTAAAGCTTCAAAATTTGTATTAGAAGAAATGTTCAAAGTGCCTTTCTTGAATAAAAATACATTCTTCGTAGCGTTATCTCATAGATTGTCAAATATATACCAAATTTCTTTCACTGTTTCATATTATTTGACAATCTTCGACAATACGATTACGAAGATCTTTTAATAAGAAGGAAAAAAACGGTGTCAGGAGCCACGCGCGATAATTAAAGCGCAGAAATTATTATTTTTTTTTTAATTGAAATTATACTACACTTAGATGTTTGTGTACACTGTACGTGCAAGAATAATTTAGCTTGTTGGAGTATCATTTTCCACGCCTTATAGTTCACAATTTTGCCAAGTGTGACACTGTCGCACGAATCTGTGGACTTGGCAATCGAGTATGTAGGAGCCTTAATGGAATTTTTGAACGTAATTAATTTTTATAATAGTATTTTTTAACTCTAAATATATGTTAAAATGTATATAATTATATCAATGTTTCATTAATTTTACATAAAAAGTAATTTTTGCTTTTCTACGTTCTATATGTAATATTACAGATATTTACAATCAATGTAGTTTTAAGTGTGTAATCTATTATATAATATTATTGTAATTATCACAAAAAATTGTTAAAAATATATATAATTTATGTTTGTTTTTTTTAAAGATTCGTTAACTATAAATAATGATTTCGATTAAAAAGTTGTCATGAAAAAATCTAATAAATTTACTGGAAATTTTATTTAATATTAGACTTGCTAATAATTTCGTGCGGTTTTTTTACGTGTAAATGCAAGACGATTTTTTCATACATGGCAATAACTTTATTCAACAATATATCGGCCGTTTTCATCTAGTATCTTTTGCCATCTTTCGGGCAGCTTCATAATTTCTCGCTCAAAGAACTTTCTGTCTTTCTCGGCGAAAAACTGTTCCAAGTACCGTTTGATGGCTTCCTCGGAAACGAAGCACTCAAGTCCATTCAAAGAATTCTGAAGGGAGCGAAACAGGCGGTAATCTGAAGGGGTAAGGTCTGGTGAATATTGAGGATGCGGTAAGACACCCCAGCCCAGCTCCAATAATTTTTGCTGCGTTTGCAAAGATGTGTGCGGTCTAGCGGTGTGATGGAAGACGACGCCCTTGCGATTCACCAAATCTGGACGCTTCTCATGAATCGCTGCGACTTCAATTTGTCCAGCTGGCAACAGTACACATCCGAATTCATCGTTCTGTTCTTCGGAAGCAACTCGTAGAACACAACACCCTTCCAATCCCACCAAATTGAGAGTATGACTTTGCTCAGGTGAAGCTCTGCTTTTGAAGTGGTTTGTGGTGGTTCACCGCGCTGCCCCCACTTTTGCGCTCGACATTGTTGTAGACGATCTATTTTTCATCTCCCGTCGCCATTCGCTTCAGAAATGGATCGCTCTCCTCACGTTTTTTCAGTAAATCGCTGATGGAAATGCGTTTCATTAGATGAGTTTCACTCAATTCGTGCGGAAAAATCGAAGTATGTGCAAATTCCATTCTTACGAAAAATTCACAAGTTGATTGGCTAAAAGCCATGCAATAGCCAATCAATTTGCAACTTTTCTGTAAGAGCAGAATTTGCACATATGTTTTTCTTGCGAATAAATTCAAGAATCAAGCCCCAATATGTTTAGAGCTCAATGTATAAACACAATGGCCGTGTTCAGCAGACAAAACCGCTAGGTAGCAATCGAACGTGATTGGTTCTTACTTTCAGCAAATTAGCGTTAAATGTCAACGGAAAATCTAGTAATGTTGCTCAACTGTTGAGTCTGCTGAATGCGGTCAATGTCACGCGATTGGCTATCAAATAGAAAAATTGTCAGGACTTTCAAAATTCTCTATTCAATAGCCAATTGCGTAACATTGTGTCTGCTTGTGTTTTTTATTGAAAGGTCCCATAATTTGAATGCCAAAGTAAATTACTAGAAATGCACCATACATTTTTAGTAAAGTACTAGCCCGTATGTCAAATCCACGGTCTTACATACAGGTCTTGAAACGAAGGTGATGGAGATAGTCGTCTTAACGTCCGAGAATTAGTTTGGTAAGGGCGGCGCTGCGAGTTAAGGTACGGATAGCGCAAGCGCCCTGTGCATGAAATCCTAATCTATTTATATATATATATATATATATATATATATATATATGTATGATATACAAAACCGTGTTATTAAATTGAAATTAAATTATTACATTATTACAATATTAAATTATTACAATCACAGAATCAAACGTGGTATTAATATCAGTTATGTGAGGTATTTTAACCAGGTATCATAACCAAAAGCGACGCGTAGTGGCGGCCGGAGACATAAAATTCTTGACGCTAAGGCGGCTACCCTCACCACTAAAATTTGGCTTCGTTTCAAGACCTGTATGTAAGACCGTGGTCAAATCGCACCGCATATAGGTGCCTTTTCATACGCAGCAAATTAGTCACGTGATCAAAATTTACTAAAGCTTATTTGCTGCTCATGAAAAGGGATAGCTGCAGCAGCAGCACAGAAACAACGTTAAATTATAACCTAAAACTAATATTGTAGAGTTATTGGAGGAAAAAGATGGTAGTTTGTGAAAAGTGATAAGTGCGAAAAGTCGATCCGGTAAATTAATTTTAACAGTTTTATTTTTAATTTTGACAGTTTAATAATGTCATATGATCAAAGTTAAAATTAAAAGGTTTTTTAAAATTAAAAAGTTTTTTTCAAAGTTAAAATTACGTTATTTGCTTTTATATTCTCATACTATATTCTCATAATTATTCAATTCTTAAAATTTATATTATTGATATGTACGTACAAAAATTTAATAATAGAAATAAAAATAATGAATAATAATAAAAATTTAATAATAAATATACATACCTCACGCAATGCCATTTTTTTGTTATGACCAAGGACAAGGATTATTATAAATGTTATAACGTTATAACTTATCCGGAATCAACAGCAACAGGTTGCGTGTTGCGTGTTCTGCTGCTTTGCTGTTGGTTCGATTGAACTTCATAACGATGAAGCGAAATATAGTGAAATTTATTTTGCATCATCTAGTAACAAATTTTCAACCAATAGCAGCGAACTGCTGCGGCAGAACGCTACGCATGAAATGATACCTTATCGTGTTAGCTTATTATAAATATGCAGAAAACGCATTTAAAATAAATGAACAAATCTATTGGTCTCTTCACGCGTGCGTGCGCATGATACGCATCATAAGAGTGCATTCCGATGAAGAAAGAAATAGCGGAACGGAATTGAAACGGAATCATTCTGATTGGTCAGCCTTCCACCCTTCTACCTAGTTTTCTTTCCGTTACTGTTCCGTTCCGCTATTTCTTTCTATATCGGGATGCACCCTAAGGGCTACCGTACAAGTTTTTCTGTAACGCATTACGTTACATTAAGTATTGACCCTAAACTTAAATTCGTATGTAATTTTAAACTTTAGTTAACGCACAAAGAAAATAGTAACCGTTTTTGCTACGTTACGGTTACGATTTTCTCTGTGCGTTAACTAAAGTTTAAAGTTACGTACAAATTTAAGTTTAGGGTCAGTACTTAACGTAACGTAACGCGTTACGGAAAAGCTTGTGCGGTGGCCCTAACGTATTGACGCGTCCTGTGTATGCAAGAAATCAAAGAATAATAGACTGTGATTTATCAATTCTTTTACAACTCTTATGGGGAGCGTCCCGTTTGACCACGTTGCTTTTGACCACAGCCAATTATATTGACCGGTGTATAGGGTTTTTTACTAGGTCTACCTATCAGAGGGTTCTGTGGTCAAAAGCAACGTGGTCAATCGAATCCCACTCCTCTTATGACTGCGGGCACGGAGAAATAGACAGGAGACAAATCTCTGTTAGAACGATCCCAACGGCCCCAATTCAGTTAGTGGCGCTAGCATCGCATGCGACCCTATCACGTCATATATATATATAATATATATATTATCAGAGAGAAGCCTGAGAGACGTCACGGCACGGTTTTAGGTGATCTCTGAAAGCGATACGCCCTCTGTGGACATAAGAAACGTGCACATTGAACTATGTAGTCATTGTCCACGAATGTTCTCATTGGGTGCGTTCAGCAAGCAAAACCGCTAGGTAGCAACGTGATTGGTTTCTACTTTCAGAACCAGCAAATTAGCGTTGAATGTCAGCGGAAAATCTAATAATGTTGCCCAACTGTTGACTAAAAAGCTGTTGAACGTGCTATGATCAATACCCGATGCTCAACGTGTTTACTGAGCGGACGCCATTTTTTCCAGCATATTTCAAGTTCGCTACCTACGCTCAACGTGTTGTAAGTTGTAACATGTAAGATGGCTAACGAAGGTGTCACGCCTGGTAATGAATTTGAGAAACATTACACTTTTGATAATGTTACATATATTGTCGTTGCACCAAGTGATGTGCACAACAAATTACAAAATGGTATGTGAAACTATAATATTATTACATCTTTTGCTTCTAAAATATATGTATATGATAACCTATAAATTATAATGCTTTACTTTCCATAGATCCAAACTATTTTACAACATATTTTAAAGAAAATATGCCCTCGCAAGAAACAGTATGCATTGCAGAAGAAGAAAAAGGTATGATACTTACAACTAATTATAAAAAGATTTTTAAATATTACATATATATGTAAGGAGCTTTGTAATTAACGGATGAAGCATAGAAAAGGGTCAGGAAAGAGGGGCGAACAACAGGGATTTGTTCTCAGCGGTGTAATGAGTCTAAGACACGTGTAATGTACTATACTGTTATATTTATCACAGAAATAAAATAACTGCGTGCCATACACGTGTTATACAAAGACTCATTACACCGCTGAGAACAAATCCCTGTAGTTCGCCCTTCTTTCCTGACCCTTTCCTATGCTTCATCCGTTAATTATGAAGCTCCTTACATATAGGGCGAGTTTTTTAATTCATCGATGGACTAATCGCATGATGCGCAAATACAGCACGTGTTGTATTTGTGCATCATGCGATTAGTCCATCAATGAATTAAAAAACTCGCCCATATATATATAAAATATTTGTTATGATGTAGATTCTAAAATATTTTATTTACTTTTATTTCTAGTTTCAACCTTTACGTGGACAAAGCAAGCAACGAAGTTGTTCTTACAAGCATATTTTGAAAAAAAAGAGCAGTTCCGCGATCCCAAAATACGAAAAAAGAGTTTATGGACCGAAATATGCAACATAATGTCGGAACAAGGTTACAACGTAAACGAAGATGCATTAGATAGAAAGATGCGTTTACTTTTTATTTTTATATGCGTTTATTTTTTTATGCGTTTATTTTTTTTGGCTTTGCCAAAATCCATATAGTAAACATTACTTTTTTTCTTAAATCTACAGGATTATTATGATTAAAAGGCATTGCATGTCCAATTATGTTTACCAAATTCTGTAAAAAAATAAGCAAAGCGAAAATTAGTATGTCATTATTAATTTCTTAACAAATATATAATAAAGTTATAATATTTTTGTATACCTCGAACGTGATTCTAGACATTCTAAAGTGTTCTTTAAATAAATGATCGGTGTATCGTGGTACAATTATTTCATAATAATTTTTATTCTTTGATCGTATTCTGCGTTCATTTTGTAACAAATCATTCTGCAATGGTTCGTTTAATTCGTCCGCTATGAAATGTATGATATTTCTACGTATTTCTACACCTCTTATTTCTGCATCGTCGATGGCAATGAATAATGCCAAATCTAATATATCCATGTTCGCCGAACAAACAACACGAATGACAAATATATAATTAACTATATATAATTAACCTAAACGAACCTAACCTATGCCACACAGAAGACACTAGTAAACAAACGGTAAAGTCATGTGACTTAAGAGCTTACACAAGAGTCGTTCAGCAATTGGTAACCGCTCACTCAACGGTTATTGCAACGTGTTGGAACTAGTTGAGACTTGCTGAACGCAGCCAATGATAACTCACAATGTGCACATTTTCGGTTGCATCCCGACTATGTGCACGAAGTGTCGGTAACACGATTTCTGTCTTTTGTATACAGGGTGTCCGGCAACGTAAGACGCTTACGTATTAAATGAATTTCTAATATAAAGACGTTTTGTGGTGTTATTATTTTTGAAACTGAAATTATAATATAAAAAGCCTTTCATTTTAATGGCTTTAAGTAAAAGTTAAAAATTATTGACGACAATTGACGATTCTTTTGCTGAAAAGAATCGATTCTATATTTTGCTTTCTAGAAAGACTGTGATAAAATAAACTAGTCTTAGAGGTATAAAAGGAATAAATGTAAGTGTGAAAGGTATGTGTGGTTAAGGAATTTTGTAAACCAAGTCCACTTCTTGGCAAAAAGGTGAGTTAAATAAATATTATTATATTTTGCTTTCTGGCGCTCTCCCTCTCTCTCTCTCTCTCTCTCTCTCTCTCTCTCTATATATATATATATATATATATATATATATATATACATACATACATACATACACACACACACACACACACACACACACACATATATCTTCACAATAATTAATATAGTTGATAATAAATGCGAATTATAATTAATGAAGTAAGACAATTAATGAAAATAATTAAAAAAGATCGACGCGAGTGAAAGAGCGCGGCGAGAAGAGACGTCCTACATGTTTAACGCGATGATACTTGGCACGTGGCGAAGCGATGGGAGGGGGGTTTTACAAAGGACCATGGCTATGCGAGCAGTGCGTTACGCTGGAGCCCCGCGTCATAGAGAATCTGCCCGCGTCGAACTATTCTCTCCCCTCTCCCCTCTCTCCTCTCTCTCCCCTCTCCCTCTCTCACTCCCTCCCTCTCGCCCTCTCCCCCTCCAACACCCTCTCTCCCTCCCTCTCCCCCTCTCTACCCCCTCTCTCCCTCTCACCACCCTCTCTTCACCCTCTCCCCTCTCTCTACCCCCCTCTTTCCCACTCTCTCTCTCTCCCCCCCCTCTCTTCCTCCTCTCATATCTCGTAAGCAAGCATTGAAATCTCGAGGCATATTATTTCTTACTTTATTTTTCTGGCTTGTTTAACTTATGTAATAAATGGTTTCCTCGCACAAAAACTAAACTTTCTATATTTTTTATTTTTTATTTTTAAATGTAATTTTACTAGATTAATAAGTTTCTTGCGATTAAAATGATATGAACACGATTATTTTAAATTAATTACATAATTGTTAATATTTTCAATTTATTATATAAAATTTTTTTGCATATTAATTAAAAATTATCTAATTTATATCGTGTTTGATGTTATTTTAACCGCCTAAAACTCATTAATTCATTAAAATTACTTTCAAAAAGATAAAATAAAAAATAAGAGTTTTAATTTTCATCTCGCGGTCTCGCTCTCGCTCTCACACTCGACGAGTCGCGCTAGAACAGCTCGGAAAGATAAGCTGATCCGAGAATCGAGAACGAGACCGCGAGTAGAGAGCGAGCGAGATGACCTATCATAAAAGAGTTCCGAAATCTCTTACAATGGGCTTTCCCCATCCATAACAATTCACGAATGTAGACATTTTATGAAATGAAAATTAAACTCTTATTTTTTATTAAATGAATTTCTAATATAAAGACATTTTTTTTCTTATTTTTTATTTTATCTTTTTGAAAGTAATTTTAATGAATTAATGAGATTTAGGCGATTAAAATAACATCAAACACGACATAATTCGGATAATTTTTAATTATTATGCAAAAAAATTTTATATAATTAATTGAAAATATTAACAATTATGTAATTAATTTAAAATAATCGTGTTCATATCATTTTAATCGCAAGAAACTTATTAATCTAGTAAAATTACATTTAAAAATAAAAAATAAAAAATATAGAAAGTTAAGTTTTTGTGCGAGGAAGCCATTTATTAGATAAGTTAAACAAGCCAGAAAAGTAAAGTAAGAAATAATATGCCTCGAGATTTCAATGCTTGCTTACGAGATATGAGAGGAGGAAGAGAGAGAGAGGGGGAGTGGAGAGAGGGGGGAGAGAGGGAAGAGAGAGAGAGAGAGAAGAGTTCGACGCGGGCAGTCGAACTATGACGCGGGGCTCCAGCGTAACGCACTGCTCGCATAGCCATGGTCCTTTGTAAAACCCCCTTCCCATCGCTTCGCCACGCGCCAAGTATCGTCACGTTAAACATATAGGACGTCTCTTCTCGCCGCGCTCTTTCACTCGCGCCGATCTTTTTTAATTATTTTCATTAATTGTCTTACTTCATTAATTATAATTCGCATTTATTATCAACTATATTAATTATTGTGAAGATATATATATATATATATTGTTACGTCCGCGGGACCGATCCGCGAGCGATCTCGATTACCGCGTCACGTATCGCCGTTCACTCGCGCAACGTTAAATGAATTAACCCTCGTACGGAGGAAAGGACCTTTATTATTGCGAGCCAATATATGAAGACAATAAAATACACAAGGAAATGCATGTATAATGCATATTAGCCCGATAGGTCAAAACACGTCTGCTCTTGATAGACGCGGAACTCGGACTCTCAATCACAGTTGTTGATCAACAACGCCTTGATAACGCGATGTTCCTTGATCTCACAGAAGACTCGATGATCGTAGACGGATACAGGAATGTAATGAAATACGTACGTTACACGGACGTAACACTTGCCCTCCACTTCAAAATTGTCGTCCCGACAATTAATTCAGCGTCTGGAATAATTCCTCTTAGGAATCTTGTCGCTTTGCAGTCCCTTATGTGTCTTCATGTTCTCCTTGAACTGTTGTTCTAGGTAAACGAACCGCACATCTTCTTGGATCCCAACGACTTTCCAATCCTGGAAATTTTCAATATTCTTCCGGCAAGAGAGGGGTAACATTCCGTGGACCCAACGCTTTTCTAAGAGGACTCCTCAAGCCCCTGCCTCAGCATTTGCCCAAGCCCCCGGGAAAAAACCACGGATCAAAATAACCACAGGGTGTGGCAGTCTTCGTCCCTTCGATGCTCTCCGTCTTTTTTTTTCTTAAATTCATCTTCGCTTTCTGCGTCGTTGCCAAATTGAAGATAAAACTTCTCTGCGTCATTGCCAAATAGAAGATGGAATTTCCCTGTAAAATATCTTACGGCAGAAAATTTGAAGAATGTTAGACCCTTAAATTAAACTATATGTAATCTATCGTGGGCTCCGATTCCTAGTTCAATCTAATCTTCGATTATAGAAAGGATCTAATCTATCCGAATGCACAATTTTGCATTTGTGTCTATTTGACTTTCTAATTCCAAAAACTACATCACTAAGTCTTTTGATTATTTTATAGGATCCCTCCCAATTACTTTGTAATTTAGGAGATTTACCCTCTACTCTACGAGGATTATACAACCAAACCTCCTGATCAACATTGAAATTAATTTTTCTAACTCTACGATCATACTGTATCTTGGAACGAAGAGATTGAAGATTCATACGTCGCCTAGCACTTTTGTGAATATTGTCCAATTTCTCTCTCAATTTCTGCATATATTCTTCAGAAGTATCTTCGAAAGAACTATCTTCTCTATCTATTTGAGGACTCCCTCGTAACAAATCCAAGGATAGTCTTAAATCTCGTGCGAAATATAATTCTACAGGGGAAGCACCCGTGGCTTCATGCTTCGAAGAACGATAGGCCAATAAATACATGGAAATCCAATCATCCCAGTCCTTCTGATCATCTGAAACAAATTTAGTCAAATAATTTCGAATTGTTTGGTGATGACGCTCTACTTGCCCATCTGACTGCGGATGTAGAGCAGTCGTTCTCGTTTTCTTAATCCCTAAAAGACGTGTCATCTCTTGAAAGATCTTGGATTCGAAACATTTCCCTTGATCAGTATAAACCTCTAAAGGAACTCCATGTCGAGAAAAAAAAACAAATTGCTTCACAAATATATCGGCTACCGTTCTCGCTTTGAAATTTTTTAACGGAAAAGCCTCAACCCATTTGGTGAAACAATCTATGATCACCAATAAATATCGATTTCCAGTTGTGGTAGTCGGGAGAGGGCCAAGTATATCCATTTGTACCCTCTCAAATGGAAAAACAGCATTAAAAACTTGAAGAGGTGATTTCTCTTTTCCTGACGGATCTCTCCTTGCTACACAAACTTTACAGGATCGACACCAATCTTCCACGTCGTTCTTGCAGGTAGCCCAATAAAAACGTTTTCGAATCTTCTCCAACGTTTTATTCACCCCAAAATGGCCACCAGACGCAGAATCAGGTGCCTCCTCCATTACTTGACTGATGAAATCCTTAGGAACGATAATCTGAAAAATTTCTGATTTAAGATTAGGAAATTCTTTTTATATAAAACTCCATCCTTTAGAATCAAAGCATCCCAATAGGACCAATAAATTTTTGCGGAAATATCTCTATTAATTTCCTGCAAATTAGGACGTTCATTTATTTCTTTCCCTTGAAGGAACATTGAAATAATGGGATCTCCCATTTGTCTATTACGCCATTCTTCTAAACTATTTTCTCCCAGAATTATACGAGCAACAGACTTTTCTTTCAACTCTACTTTCGCACAATAAACACAACCGAATTCTGAACAAGGGCGTCTTGACAATCCATCTGCATTTAGATGTAGTCGTCCCTTCCGATGAATTATTTCGAACTCGTATTGCTATAATCTGTCTAGCCATCGAGCCAATTGTCCTTCCAAGTCTTTAAACGATAAGAGCCATCTCAAAGAAATATGATCTGTCCGAATTTGGAACTTTCTTTCATATAAATAATGGTGGAAAGACTTCAAAGATGCCACAATTGCTAATAATTCACGGCATGTTATGCAATAATACCTCTGTTTTACTTAAGACTCGACTGAAATAAGCAATGACCTTCTCTGAACCATCCTGAACTTGCGATAGTACTGCTCCTATTCCATGATTTGAAGCATCCGTATCCAAAATAAATTGTCCTTGTTCCTTCGGGAAAGATAAAATTGGCGAAGAAACTAATCTCTGTTTCAATCCATTAAATGCCTCTTCACAAGATGAATTCCACTCAAATTTCACTTGATGTTCTGTGAATGTGAATAAAGGTTTCGCTATTAAGGAAAAGCCTTTAATAAATTTCCTATAATAGGAACAGAATCTCAGAAAATTTCGAAGTTGTTTTCTATTCTGAGGGACAGGCCAATTCCTAACAGCAGAAATCTTCTCAGGATCTGTCGTAATTCCTTGTTCAGAGACAACATGACCAAGATATTTCACCTCTCTTCCAAAGAGCGAACACTTCTTGGGATTTATTTTCAAATTTGCTGAGCATAAGCGAAGAAAGACTTTCCTCAGGTTTTCTATCATTTCTTCGAATGTCTTGCTGAAAACAATGACATCATCAAGATATACCAAACAGATCTTCGATAAAATTTCCTGAAAAACCTTCTCCATTAATCGCTTAAAGGTAGCTAGGGCGTTGCAAAGTCCAAATGGCATGACGTTAAACTGCCATAATCCATTTCCTACAGAGAAAGCTGTCTTCTCTTTGTCTTTGGAGATAAGTTTGACCTGCCAATACCCACTCTTTAAATCCAAAGTAGAGAACCAGGAATTTCCAGACAGTTGATCTAGGATATCTTCAATACGAGGCAGAGGATAAGAGTCTTTCACCGTTACTGAATTGAGCTTCCTATAGTCCACACAAAATCTAAACGAACCATCATTCTTTTTTACTAATACGACAGGGGAAACCCATGGACTTCGAGATTCTTCGATTACTCCCTGTGATTTCATTTCTTTAATGATTCGATCTACTTCCTCTCTGAGATGTATCGGAACTCTTCGTGGAGCTTGTTTAATCGGCTTGGAATCCGTAACCTTGATATCGTGTTCTAAAACTTCACAGTTTCCTGCAATTAAATCTTCTGAAAAGACATCCTGAAATTCTATTAAGAAATGAGCAAAAATATCTTTTTGAGAGGTAATCAAATTTTTGGAATTTTCTTCGAAAAACGTCTCAAGAAAATTAGGGACTTTTTCTTTAACAATTCGCGAACAAGAAAATTCATTTCTATTATTCTTTTCGAAATTACCGAATTGAGATTCAAAAATTCTTTCTAAATTTATTTTTTTAAGAAAATCAATCCCTAAAATACAATCGTCTGAAATATTCGTTACAATTATCGGAATCTCTACGACATGTTTTCCCAATTCAATCACAACATTCACTTTATATTTTACTTTAATTAACTCCCCGGTTGGATATTTAAGACAACAATTCTCTATCTCGAAATGTTCTTTCGGCCCTTTAACAAATTTCTCACTAAGAATCGAAACATCGGAGCCCGTATCAATTCTAAAACGACAGATTCCTCCATCTAAATTACCCTTATAATAGTAATTATTCTTAATTCTACTTATTCTAGAACATTGTATAATATCTGGGGCATTTTCGCTATCAGTCAAACCTGATGCCCCACAAAGTTCGACTAGTCCCTGTTTCCCGAAAGCGATGGACATTCGGAACGGAAGTGACCCTCAGCGCCGCATTGCCAACATTCTTTTTTCTTTTTAGTTTTCGAACCGTTTCTTGAGAAATTTTTATTTTTATTCTCAAATTTCTTTTTGCCGGTTTCTTTCTCTTTTGTTTCGTTTTCCTCGTTCTTTTGTATGTTACCGAATTTGTTAAATTTATCAAATTTATTAAATTTATTATATTTGTTAAATTTATTGAATTTTACGTAATTCTCGTTTTGATAATTTTTATTTTTTGTGAAACTATTTTCCTGAATGACTTTAACTAATAATAATAATGCCATTGCTCTCTCTATGGCCGACTTTAAAGACGAAATACTCTCTAATTGTAGAGTTCTTTTAACAAAGTCATCCGATAATGCGGCTATAAATTGCGCGCAAGCAATTTTGTCTCTTACTTCGTGGGAACTTCCGGGTGCTAAGCGCGACAATCTTTCTAAGTCCGCGTCAAGAGAAGCTAAATCTTCTGAATTCTTTTGTCTACGATTTGTAAACTGTGTATAATAAGTCTGGGCTAAATGCCCTTCACCAAAACGTAACTCTAATTTTGATTTGAGATCCGCGAACTTTAAGTTTTCGATTTTAGAAATTCCATCTAAAACGGTCCGCGCTTTTCCTCTCAAACAAGCTGCCAGAGCCAACGTTTTTTGGAACGAATTCCACCCGTTAGCCCGCGCTATGAGATCGAATTGGGCAAGAAATTCGCGCAAGGGAACACCTCCGTCAAAATTCTCCGGTTTGAGCTTATACCCGAGCTCAATATTATTACGCGCGGAATTATCAGTTATTCTAGTATTATTAGCTCTATGTTGGAGAGGACTTAGCTGGTTTTCTGCTCGCTCTCGTTCTCGCTCTCGCAGAAAGAATCTCTCCTCCAAGCGGCGCAGCTCGTCGTCCCGCTGTTGCAGCATTGCCTCGAAGTGAGTCTGCTGCTGGAGACGCTCCTCTCGTAGCTGTCTAATTTCCTCCAATGCGGCTTGCAATGCATCCGCATGTTCCGGAGTCTCTCCGCTGGTCGCTGCTCGAAGTGGAGCCTGAGATCGGGTGATTCTCGGAGAGTGTACCGAGGACATGATGTTCTGTTCGTTGTTTCACAGATTTCACACACTATACAATGTTCTTTCACAACGGCTCGTCGTCCGTACGATCCCGGACGAGCCCCCAAAATGTTACGTCCGCGGGACCGATCCGTGAGCGATTTCGATTACCGCGTCACGTATCGCCGTTCACTCGCGCAACGTTAAATGAATTAACCCTCGTACGGAGGAAAGGACCTTTATTATTGCGAGCCAATATATGAAGACAATAAAATACACAAGGAAATGCATGTATAATGCATATTAGCCCGATAGGTCAAAACACGTCTGCTCTTGACAGACGCGGAACTCGGACTCTCAATCACAGTTATTGATCAACAACGCCTTGACAACGCGATGTTCCTTGATCTCACAGAAGACTCGATGATCGTAGACGGATACAGGGATGTAATGAAATATGGACGTTAGACGGACGTAACAATATATATATATATATATATATATGTGTGTATATATATATATATATATATATAGAGAGAGAGAGAGAGCGCCAGAAAGCAAAATATAATAATATTTATTTAACTCACCTTTTTGCCAAGAAGTGGACTTGGTTTACAAAATTCCTTAACCACACATACCTTTCATACTTACATTTATTCCTTTTATACCTCTAAGACTAGTTTATTTTATCACAGTCTTTCTAGAAAGCAAAATATAGAATCGATTCTTTTCAGCAAAAGAATCGTCAATTGCCGTCAATAATTTTTAACTTTTACTTTAAGCCGTTAAAATGAAAGGCTTTTTATATTATAATTTCAGTTTCAAAAATAATAACACCACAAACGTTCTTTATATTAGAAATTCATTTAATACGTAAGCGTCTTACGTTGCCGGACACTTTGTATACAAAAAGATAGAAATCGTGTTACCGACACTTCGTGCACATAGCCGGAACGCAACCGAAAATGTGCACATTGTGAGTTACCATTGAGGACATTCGTGGACTTTGGCTACGTAGTTCAATGTGCACGTTTCTTATGTCCACAGAGGGCGTATCGCTTTCCGGTATCACCTAAAACCGGGCCGTGACGTCTTTCAGGCTTCTCTCTGTGTCCATGTCTACTATGGATAACTAATAGACATCTAATAGATGTATAAAATATCTATATCTCCTGAATAACTAGCGGAGATATCTACTGGATGTGTACACATTATCCATATATCCATGTCCACCAAGTAGCTACCAAAGATATCCAGTAAATATACACGTGTTATCCATATATCCATGTCCACCAAGTAGTTACCAAAGATATTCAGTAGATATTTATATTAAAATAGTGTAGTTTATTCGCTTACCGCTATGCGGCGCATTATTCATTTTCTATACCCGTATTCGAGTTCTTGTCATGAGCGCATATAAAGCCTGCAAAATGCGGTTAACAATATATGTAATTATTTCTATCAGTTTAATTTCTGATACGACTCCCGTACAGGGGAATTCAGATATTGAACTAATTTTTAGATAATCGGACAGATAAATGTCCAATTTTCACTTATTCGGACAATTTCTGCCCGAATAAGTGAAAATATTTCGTTATTATCTACTTAAGATATAAAATTGAAATTAACTTCCATATAAATAAAATCTTTAATTTTATAAATTAAATTATTTAAATTTTCCTATATATATTACATTAATATATGTTATTAATACAAATATATATTTTTGGATCTACCCAGATCCACATAGATTTGATTAGATATAGATAAAATGCAGATCTGATCATATCTGATAATTCGGATCTAGTTTGATCAAAGCAGATATAATCATTTTTTCCCGGGTATCAATATACATGAAATGGATATCTACATAAATATCCACTAGATACTGATGTGGATGTCCAATGGATATTGACCTACATATCCCATGGATATCTATGAGATCTCGTATTGTGGACATTTGGATATTTATTGGATGTCTAATGGCTGTTTCTTGCATATTCATGTATATCCCAAATATCCATCAAGGATATCCAGTAGATATCTAATACAAATTATGTTCTGTATGGGCAGTTCAAAATTACCCGATTTATGTCGTGTTTGATGTCATTTTAATCGCAAAAATCTTATTAATCCAGTAAGATTATTTTCAAGCCGATTAAATGCAAAATAAAAGTTTTAGTTTTCATTTCATAAAATGCATCCAATCGAATTTATAAATAAAAAATTAATTAAATTAATAATAAGTAAAAAATAAATTAATATAAAAAAATTAATATAAAAAGCTATAAATTAAAACCATAATTTGATTAAAATGCATGATGATTGCTTAAATGCTTGATACCATTGTTCCAAGAATAAGAAAAAAGTGAAAATAATTTATTGCAGATATTTTCTACATTATATTCATTAAGACTTATTAAGAAAAATTGATTTAAGAAAATTTATTTCATTGCACATGCGGATATACGTAAAAATACTTCAGTAACAATAATTTATATCGCTGTATTTATATCGTAATATATACTAGAATGCTAAAACTAACGCGCAATTAATAAAACATATTAATAAATTTATGATGTTTCGATATCTTTGATCTACAATTATGGACCAGAGAGAAACCCTTTGGTCTGACTCATCTCTTCACCTCGTCTAATTCTCATCTTGGTTATCTGAGTAGTTCGGATATGAACCATATCACGGACATGAACCATGTACTACGTCTGTTACCGAACATAACGGACGTAGTTTATATCCACTTTCTCAGGGAGCGCATCAGGACTAGAGACTCTTAAAATAGGAGTCTAGACGATCATGTCGGCACTTTCATTGGTTAGGAAAGAAAATGGCGCAACCAATCATTGTTGTCGAAATTTCATTCCAAGTGCAGCGGTAATTTAAATGTGATGGAATAGGAAATAAAGAGAAACTCTTATAATTTATTAAATAATTAAATTTATTTGATAGTAGAATGCATTGCCATAGTTTTGCTATTATAAAGTGGTCGTCGCAGGCGTTCTTTAACACAATTAATTTTTATTCTATATTTAATAAAATATTTCATAATTTTATCATCTAGATTGTGACAATTTTTTAAACTTTCATGCTTAATATGATTCATTTTTCCTAAGAAAAAATGAAGTAAATCACAATCTATACCTAATGATCTTAAAAATGGTAGATAACGACGAATAATAATTTCCATCTCATAAAAATAATTAAAAGTATCATTATTAACAAAAAACAAAGTCTCTGCTTTATAGCATCGCATGCGAAGAAATTTACAATATTTGTAACTAGAATCATATTTTTTTGATCCTGCAGAATGTATGCATTCTTCACAAACTTTATAATTTTTGGAAATTTTCGAAATAATATAACCGCAAACACAATAGAAAGCATGTTTTTCATAATAAAGCACACAACAAAACGTCATCTGAAAAAAAAATTAATTGCAATCGTAAACAATTTATCCAATACCTTAAAATATAAGGTTATAACATAGTTTTCTATGCAATTTTTATATAAATTTCAGATTTCATATATAAATATTTAAATATTTTACATTTTTATAAACTAAAATAGTAAAAATTCGAACAATAAAAATTGTCTTACCTTTTTATTAAATTTTTTTAGATTATTTTATACGAATATATATACATTCACTATATATATATATATATATATATATATCAACGGCGGACGCCATTTAATTTCTTACTAGAACATTGTCCGGACTCCTATTTTAAGGGTCTCTAATCAGGACATGCGTCCGCTAGGGATCCTCTAGAGTCCATGGGGACTCTAGGGATCCTCTAGTAAGGGATAAGATAGACACCCTCGAATTAGAGTCTGGCCATAAGACAGCCAGTTTTGATTGGTCCGTCAGGTTTTATCAACTCCCGCTCATATTTGAATCACACTAACCTTACATTATCATAAACATTATATTTCAGCAACATAAATAAAAAATAAATGTTTCAGAAGAACTAAATATTATGTTCTTTTTATTTATAACATTAAAATAATATACATTAAGAAATTCCTTGTATTTAATGTTTGCTCAGTTGTACATAAAGAATAATAAAATATATACAAAGGAAAATAACAAAACATTTATTAAAATGCTTTTGGTATTATAATACATTCTTTGGTATATGATAATTCTTTGGTATAACACATTATAACACATTTAACACATTATAACACATTCAAATATTACGAAAATCAAATATTACGAAAATAGAGCATGCATTGCCATAGATTTGCTGTCATATCGATTACGTACAGTAGTTTTTTTATTATAAATTTTTAGTCTAAACACTACAAATCTTCTTATAATTTTTAAATATAAATTGTGACAATTTAAGATATGATCAGCATCGACTTTTGTATATATATAATACATATATGGCGTGAACACGTCAGAAAACGTTATGTAAAAGAGAAAGAGATGGCGAATGTATATCCTTCTCTCTCGCAGAATTTTGACAAAATTGCGTTATGACCAGACTCTAATTCGAGGGTCTCTAGGATAAGACATCGAGCTGCAGGATGCGGATTGGTCATCCGCCATTAATGGGATATTTCCGCTTTGAGTATATTTTAGTAAAGATAATGTATAGTATATGTCAATTTATGTATATGTTATTTGCAAAAGGTTATAACTAACATTATTAAGAGTTTATTGTGTTACATATTGTGTTACAATTTATTGAAAATTTAAGTTAATAAAGTAAGCTAGATAAAAAAATAAAAGTGTAAGTATTGTACTTAAAAAATACAATTTTATAAAAATATTGGATGTGATTTTATACATATTATCATTTAATACTGAATTGAAAATATATGTAACAGATAAATAATTTAATTTAATTTATTTAATTTATAACCTCCACTATAAATCATCAAATTAACTAATATTGATAAATATATATTAATTATTTAGAAAATGCGATATTGTGAAGCTTTGAATTGTTCCAATTCAAGTCAAAAAGGCTTCAAAATGTGCCATTTCCCCAGATCTCCGAATTGAAGAGTAAAGTGGATAAGAAGTGAGGGTCGTGAATAGTGGTCTCCTAAAAAATATTCAACTTTATGTGAAGTAACAATTTTTTGTGAATTGAGTTTACTTATACTTAACTTCTTAGGGGAACCAACATGAAAAGTTATTTTATTATTTATATATAAAAATTTTTTTATTAAATGAAATTATAAATAACAAGTAAAATACTAATTATATGTAAGTATGTATATTAGAGTAATTCTCAATGTAAATGGACGTTTTTACATTAGAACACTAATGTATTTTTAATTTATATTGCTTTTAGAGAGTACAGTACAATAATAAAAATAAAATAATACTTATAAATGATATTCTTATTTATAATAAAATTTCTATTTTATTTCTTATTCTAGAAACATTTTTCGGATGAAATGTGGGAAAATGTTGAGAAAATAGGAAAAAAAAATTAAAGTCAACAGCAGTTCCAAATCGTTTCGACCAGCCAACTATTTCTTTTTCTCAGGATGGTAAACGTAAAGGAATATATAGCTACAAAATTGTCATTTCTGCAATAAGTAATATGGTGATTAAAATTAAAAAAATTTTTTTACAGTCAATCGAATACTTTTTAATAAAAGCATTTTAAAAGTTAATTTACCAAACTCTGCACATGAAAAATCAATTGAATTGTCAAGTACTCCACTTACAATTATTTCAGGTAATTATTTTTTACTATTCGAATAATGATCATTAAAAATTGGCAAGTAAATGATATTACTAACTTTGATTTCATTTTTGAAGAAGAGCATGTTGAAGAGCAAACTTCGAATAATCATCATTCGGATAGCAATTGTTATGATGCAATTCAAGAAATTAACTCGGAAATTCCAAACACCAACGTTTCGTTTGATTCTAAAATGCAGTTAGAATGTTGTAAGTATTTATTTTCTCTTATTAAACAGTTATCACAATATAATTATTATTTATTCACTGTCTTCTTTATTTACTATTAAATTTTAGATAATTTAATGATCATTAATTTTACAGCAAAAAATAATGAAGACGCAGAAAAAATTTTAAAGTTGGAGAAATTAGTTAAAAGATATAAACGAGTTATGAGGACAATGCAAACGCAACATAAAAAACAAAATAAAATATTTCAACAACGCATTTACAAACTTCAACAAGAAGTACGTATTAATAATTTTCCTATTTCTGCTTTTTTTAATGAAGATCAAGTGAAAATCATTAACCGACAATATAAGAAAGTACCTAAATGGTGCCATGCGACGTTATTGAAAGCGTATAAATTAAAGTTTGCTTGCGAAAATTCTGGATATCAAGAGTTGTTAAATCAAGGATATCCATTGCCTTCAGTCCGTACATTAACAAGAAAATTAGAGAATTTAAAATGTGAACCAGGGCTTATTGATGAAGTTTTTGATTTCCTAAGTATAAAAATATTTCATTTTAAAAAGTATACCGATAAAGACTGCATTTTAGTATTAGATGAAATGTCTATAACACCTGGTATTTTTTATAACTCAATTAAAAAATTTACCGGTAAAGTGACTTTACCTGACAATAGTAAACAAGAAGGTTGTCAGGCTTTAGTTATCATGCTTGCTGGCATTGCAAGTCGATGGAAGCAAATAGTTGCTTATCACTTTACCACAAAAACTTTAAAAGGAGTAGATTTAAAAGATGTCGTTGATAATGTTATTAAAAAAAAATGAAAACTTAGACTTACGTATTCATTCCATAACTTCTGATATGGGTGGTGCGAAATTATTTGGTATTAATGCCAGTAGATTTTCTCACGTATCTAATTGTTGTAAGCATTCTTGTGATCAAAAAAGAAAATTATGGTTTTTTGGCGATATTCCGCACTGTTTTAAAAATATAAAAAGTGGATTTTTAAATAATAAATACATTGAAATATCTCAAACTTTTGTAGATATAATCTACCTTCGAATTTAGTAGAAATGAGTCATTTACAAGAATTAGTTGAAACACAAAAAGATTTGGATTTTATGTTGGCAAAGCTTCGTGAAGAATACTTGAATACAAATAATCATTTCTTGAAGGTGCGAGTTGGTAGCGCATCTAACGTATTGAGTTATGTTAGCTCAGCATTAAATTTTTTAGCTGAAGAAAAAAACAATGCTTCATATAAGTCTATGTCGTGGTTTGTAAAATATGTTGCTCATTGGTTTCAAATAATGACTGCGCGCCATCCTCTCTTTGCTTTGGGAAAAAAAAATATAGAGAAGTATAATGAAACCATAACATTTCTCAAAGAAGCCATAACTTTTTTTTCTGAATTAAAAGTTGGAAAGGACCAAAGTTGGAAACCATTTCAAACATCAGCTGTGATATCCACTACGTCAATATTCAAATATCAGAATATTTATTGAATAAGGGTTTTGATTTTGTTATGAGTTCAAGATTCACCCAAGATTGCTTAGAGAATGTTTTTTGCATTGTACGGAAAAAAATCCTACACCAAATTCCATTCAATTTAAAAATAATTTAAAACTAATCACAATATCGCAGTATATGGCAAATGTAAGCCACAGCAATTATGAGGAAGATGATTGAACTTTTTATCAGAGTTTTTAGAAATTTTAGAAAAGAAAAATACAAAAAAGAATAGAACTAATGATGAAAAGAAAGAAGAAGAAGAGGACGGCAATAAGGAAAATAACTGTAATATTATTAATAATAATATTTGTGATAATAATAATAAGTATAATAATAATAGTAATAATAATAATAATAATACTAACCTAAATAGTAATCGAAGTAAAAGTATTATTATACAAGAAACTACAATGTCAATGTAACAATTCAACTTAGCAATATTGAATAAAATATTTTATATTATATCGCCGGTTATATATTAAAATGCATCGTAAGAAAGGAAAAATGTGGTGCAATATGCGTACAAGCAGTGGGATCAAAAAAAAGTACAAGATATATTTATGCCAAATTAACACGTTTAAAACGAATTAACACCGAGTCATTATATTTCATTAATGAAATTTCATTTCAATTTTTTCTGGCAATGGAACAAATTTTTAGAAACCACTTGCAGAGAGTCTCTTCAGATTCAACTCTAAATTCTAAACAATACTTCATATCTCAATTTCAGAAACTACCTTACTCTATTCCTAATTGTCACAACTTAAAAAATAAATTGATCGTTAGATATTGTATGTTTAAATTAAGAACAATATCGAAAAAAAAGTTTAATGATTTAAATAAACCAAAGACTAAGAATGTGCAATCTAGTAAAACAATGGCAATCCATACTTATATTAAATAAGCGATGTATATAATTTTATATATTGTATATCTTTGTTAATTTAACATTCTAATTTTACAAAAAATTAATCTTGTTTAAAAATATTTTTGTTAAAAATTGATAACTTATGAGTTTTCTTCATTGCATAATTTAATAAAATAATTACTCATAAAATTATTTTTGCTTTTTCTCTTTACATATAATTTTTCTTTTTTTATAATTCAAAAGACAGCTGCTTAATTTTTTTTATAAATTTTAAAACCTTTGGCTAATAAACTTCAAAATTAAATCAGTTTATAACGAAAAGTGTTGCAATTTGAAAAAATTAAATTTTTTTTCGATATTTTTGTCTGACACTTAATGCAGTTAAGGAAGTATTTTTTATAGCTGCATGTTTCATTAATATTATTAATATTATTAATAATATTCAACTTTCATTAATCATTTTTTTTTTATTTTCAGGCAAAATTATCACAAGAACGTGTTAATAATCGAATCATGCAGACCATTTTTCGTAAATTTTATTGTAAATAATTTTAAATTGTACATATTATTTCAAATTGTCAGCAAATTGTTAATATCTGTCTAAATTGTTTGAGCGAAGCAAAGACTAATACTTCACTCGAGAAATCGCGCTTTTGAGTTATTCAAAAAATAAACAAATTTTTTTTAAAATTTTATTCTTAAATTACTTGAAAACTACTGAACCGATTGATTACAAATTCTTTTTCTGAGCCCTCAAAACGTGAAGATCTGTTGAGAATACGATTTTTGTAAATTGAATTGATCGCAACATTTTCCTTTTTTCCTTAAAAGTTTTAATTTTCAGAGTAGGAAGTAAAAAATATAGATTCGCTCAGACTATCGTGTGAACGCATTTCTAGTATAAAAATGAATTTCAAAATTGTACATTTTTTTATTTATTAAATTTACAAATTTGCTAAATCTATTTAAGAACTCTTTAATTTATAAAAAAATTATTTATTGCATTATTTACTGAATTTATTAACTTATTGTGATTAATTATATTTATTAGTATTTACAGTTTGCTACTATTTACTACATTTCTTAATTTATGGAATTTATTTCATTTAATTTAGTTTTATTTATTTACTTCAATTTAATTGAAATAATTCCTCAATTATTAGAATTGAATTTATGTAGACATATCTTCGATTCAGTTATTTTGTTTTATTCAAAAATGGCGCGTAATGTCATCACTTCCGCTATCCCATTAATGGCGGCTTTGTCCCATCCCTCACTAGAGGATCCCTATGGGTCCGCTGAAGCGGGATGGCCGCTCAGGTTTCTCTCTGCTATTACTCCGTGACTGCGGGTAATGTAGAACCATATACAGGGTGTCCGGAGTCAATCGCATCACCCGTCGTATGCTGATAGAGCAAGTTAAACCGAGTAAGAAAGTCCTCTACCGTTTTGCGATCTTCGCAATAATTAATGAGAAATAAATTAAACAAGATCGGCCAATACGCGCGAGTTCAAGCGCGCGGCGAGAAGAGACAGCCCACGCGGGGGTCCAACGTTATGCATTGCTCGTATTTATCCATTGTCCTTTGTAGAGTGCTCCTCCCCGCTTTGTCGTGTGCGTAGCAACCGCGTAAACATTAGGCTTTTATTTTCGCCGCGCGACAAGAATCACGTAAACAGTAGGAGGTCTCTTCTCGCCGCGCGCTTTTACTCGCACGGATTGGCCGTTCTTTTTTATTTAATTTCTTATTAATTATTGCAAAAATCGCAAAACGGTACAGGACTTTCCTACTCAGTTTAACTGCCTTTACCTGCACACGACGGGTGATGCGGTTGACTCCGGACACCCTGTATATAGTACTACTATATTGCTAACTCAGTAGGAGGAGAGAGCGAAAACATAACGGTGCAGACGATACCTTCTCTCTCGCACAGTTAGTCTGTTTTAGCACTTTTGCGCATGCGTCAAATATATATATGTCCTAGGCATGCCATATATATATTTGACGCATGCGCAAAAGTGTTAAAACAGACTAACAGTGCGAGAGAGAAGGTATCGTCTGCACCGTTATGTTTTCGCTCACTCTTCCTACTGAGTTAGCAATATAGTAGTACTATATATATGTGTAGAACGACCTTTACGGTTATGGCCTTACGTCTCGACTGTGATTGGTCAATTCGCTTACTCCTTAAGTCTTACCGCTTACGTTTTTTTTATATGCCACGGCCTTAAGGCCGTGGCACATAAAAAAACTTAAGCAATAAGACGTAGGCCTGTTCTACAATACGTCGTATGTCGCTGTCGGATGTCGGAACGCAGTCGATGATCCAATGAGGAGAGCTCATTTTTGAAAAAGAAATTCTCTCATTGGACCATCGACTGCGTTCCGACATCCGACAGCGACATACGACGTATTGTAGAATAGGTCGTAAGCAGTAAGAGAATCAACGTGTTTGATTTGTTACTGCTTACGATTATGGCCTTACGTCTCGACTGTGATTGGTCGATTCGCTTATTGCTTAAGTCTTACTGCCTACGTTTTTTTATGTGCCACGGCCTTAAAAGTCGTAAGAAATTGATCAATCACAGCACACACATCTATATATATACTAGACTGCTAACTTCGCCAAAATACATGGTTCCAAAAAGTATGTATGCGTGAGTGGTATGGCAACATAGACGTATAATATATAGACAGAGCATTGCCTGCATTTCCTATAGAAAACCGTATCGACAGATTAGAAGAAGACGGATGCTCAGTACCGTAGATCCATCTTTGTTTAGTAACGCAGTGGAAGGGAACGAAACTTGCGATCATTGGTGGAAGGCAGAAACAGACGGAATGAGAGGGGATGAAGGAGAATATGAGGAGAAGGAACAGATTCTGACCCTGGTACCCTCCGACAGGCTCCGCTCCTATCCCCACTCTTGAGATTACGAAAGAAGGACAGATCTACGGTACTAAGCATTTGTCTCTTTCTAAGTTGTCGATGCCGCTTCGGCCAGACGCTCGGTCTATATATTATACGTCTATGTATGGCAATCACATCTGATTGGTTAAATTTCAAGCAATATATGTCACGTGCCACTCTCGTGCTACATGTGTGCTACACACATATCACATATACAGTACACTCCTCTTCTTTACCACTTACACTGCACATGCGTAGATGCTCACTCGCCTCTGTAGTACATACTTTTTGGGGTCCATTTTTTCGTACAGTATATAAGGGAGTTAGCGGTCTAGTATACATATAGATGTCTGTGAATCACATACTACGTTTACACGCAGGCGTTACTTCTGTAATAATTTACTTAAATTATCGTAACTTACGATAATTCACTCCGCGTAAACCGTGAACTATTAGCTACTACGAAAGTAGATAATTGAAGCAATAAGTTACTCAAATTAGCCAATACTTCCCGTGTTAATACCTCGCGTAAACGGCGAATATCGCAACTTTTTGGTTCTGGGTGCAGGACAAGCAAACCCGCGATATTTGAAAGTTATTCCCACAGTAGTGTCACGTGGAACTTGGTAAGAAGAAAGTGTGTTGTCGTTCGTGAACAAGAATGGACATGTTTAAAGCCGTAATCAGACTCGAAACTCGTAAAATACTACACACGCGTAAACGGCTCTCGGAAGTATCGTAGAATATTACGCACGCGTAAACGGTAAAAAATTACGTACATTAGTCACCGCGTAAACGCATAGCCCCGCTGCGTAAACGTAGTAACAGTCTATTATTCTCCTTGCGGTCAAAATCCTTTTTGTGTTTTAGGTTACACTTTGATATTCGTATACTGAACTACATGAGACTGCTAATCGTGCACATATTAAACCGCTTTAATTAATACTAGAGAGCCTCAGGGCCAATTTCGCCAAGTCCGGTTAAATGAACCGACGATTAAAATTAGCAGAGTGGCCAATAAACAAAGAGAAAATAGAGGTTAAGGAAAACCAAGTATTCATGTCCATTTCAGTTAACCATCCTGCTAATTTTAACCATCGGTTCATTTAACCGGACTTGGCGAAATTGGCCCTGAGGCTCTCTAGTATTAATTAAAGCGGTTTAATATGTGCACGATTAGCAGTCTCATGTAGTCCAGTATACGAATATCAAAGTGTAACCTAAAACACAAAAAGGATTTTGAAAGCGAAAGTTTAAAATGAACATTTCAATGCTCTTAAAAAAAGGGGACTGTTGAATTTGTTATTAAAGATAAATCAATTAGAGAATAATTCAAATAAAAAGTAAATGTTCTAAAATAAGAAAAAAGATTAGAACATGTATTCTTGGACGAGAAATTAGAGATGAAGTTTCAACATTAATGCGAGAAATGTTTTATTAATGTAAAAAATAGTGAAATTCAATTTTTTTGTTTAATCATATTATTTAATCATACATACGGAAACGGAAATGCCTTTTAACAAATACGAGTAGTGGGGAAAATTAAAACGCGAAAGAATTAGTTTAAAAAGAAACAGTTTTTTGGAGTAAGAAAATTTAGATATAATAGATAAATATAAAATAGAGATAGTTATAGTTTATATATATAAAAGAGAAATTTGCGGCAATATTATTTAACAATATTATATATTTTAAAAACATAAAAGAATTTTTTAGAAGATACGAGAAATAAATATACAAAAATATATATTTTCGGCATTAAAATTATTATTACATAAAATCTTGTTATTATAATTTTTGTTATTACAATGAAATTAAAAATAATTAATATATAATATTATAAATATAATATTAATAAAATACTAATTGTTATAAAAGCTAATATAAAAGAGTAATGCTAATATTAATTATAATTATTACATTAAGTATACTTATTAAATATTAATAATAGGCCATCAAAATATTAATGTTTATATCTTATATTGTATATTAAATTGAATATCTCATATTTAATTTAACACATCTGCGTTTTAATATTTAATATAGAGTTATATAAACAATACACATAATATTATATATACGTATATATATGTATATATATGTATGTACAATATATATGTATATAACAAACATAACGTAAATGTAATTAATGTTTATATACATATTAAAACTGAGTAACATAAGAGCCAACTTAACGTTAAATATATTTGCAATAAAATTAAAAACAATCAAGAAAATAATTGAAAACAATATGTAAATAATAAATAATTTATATAAATACATAATAAATATATAAAATATTATTTAAACATCTAAAAGTTATTCTAAATATTTATGCTATATCATTAGATGTTTTATAAATAAAGGATGCCTTACAGTAGTAATTGTTAGTGTACGTGTAGTAGTTGTACCTCTAGCAATTCAAGTAAACGTATTGGGCTCTTGGAACAAATTTTGAAGAAAATCCATCTGACTTTGGAGCTCAAGAGAACGTGTTCTTAACTTGTGTTCAATATTCGAAAGTGATTGTTGCATATTTTTTTTTGCGAATTGACGTATCTAAAAGAAATTTATTATTTTGATTTTTATATTTTATCAATTAGTAATTTCGTAATTAATCATCATAAAAAGCGAATGCGACAATTTTTCAAATCGCCTAATTATATCGATACATGTATAAGACATATAAAAGAGAAGAGAAAAATACGTACATTATATATAATATAAAATATGTGATAAATTTTGATGAAAAATAAATATCACAATGAAAACTTTATAAATAAGTATAAAACTTTTTGAGATTTACAAAATTTACCTGGAAAAGTTGTTCCTCAGAATACGCGTTATTAATAATCACACTTAATGTTGCATTCATACTAAATCGTCTACGAGAACAAAACAGTATGTAGATTTATAATTAACACGTACATAATAATACATGATTATGAGCAATATATATTTATAAAATGATGTTATTACCGGATTTGTATATGTTCAAAATTATTCAGTATTTTTGTAAGTATTGTAGTATTCTTAGCATGTCTCGCAAGAGTAGAAATATAAATATTTTCAAACGTTTTAAATGTCGGTATAAAAAACTTTAGGTAATTAAAGATAATTTCAGGATCTTCAGAACAACTAAAGAATTTCAACATTTTATAATCATTTTCTTTGTATATACGAGATGTATTGTACCATACATCGCGCCATGTATTATAGTCCGCTGTCTTTAAACTATTACAGTATATCGATTTCTGCGAACCAGGCAAAATTCTACGACATACAAAAAAGAAATCTTTTAGTTTTTTATATATCTCGTATCGATATTTAGCATATAGTCTCTTTATTAATAAATATCCAGGAAAAAGGTTTATATATAATCAAATAAAAATATATATGTATATAATTACACATTGAATTTCAATGTGTACTTTCAAATAAAGAGCCTAAATTCCTTAGTTATATATAATTATATATAAAATATGAGTGTTTGTATATATCTCTGTCTGTATATACAGAAACAATACTGAAAAGAATAATGGAAAAATAATTAGAAGAATAATTTTTGCATTTTTTATAAAAAAGTAAAATTTAAAGAAATCTGAAAAAATTGCCGATATAGAAAGATATATAACTTTATGTATAATTACATATAGGCAATCTCTCCTCTCATTTCTTCAAATTTTATTTTATTTAAAAAAAGAAGGCAAAAATTATTCTAATTGTTTTTCAATTATTTATTTTCTTGTTTTTCCTGTATATACGGACAGAAAGTATATACAAGAAAAAACAAACATATATGTTGACATATTTTATATATAATTATATACATATATTTATATTTGATTATATATGGACTTTTTTTCTCGGGAAATATATGAAATATACAAGATGTGTGTGTGTGTGTGTGTGTGTGTGTGTGTGTGTCTACACAGAAATATAATGATTAGAGAAAACTTACTTATATATAGTAGGATGATTTAGATGCAATTTTAATTGATTACGGGCTAGATCCATGCAAAAAAAATTACCGATAATACATCCCCATTTTGTCAGTTCTTGTTTTAAATATTTCTCAAGATCATTATAGGTAAGTGCTATTTGTAATTGATCGTACATACGTATTTTTATATGTTCAAACAGGCTTTCTATTTTCAGTAATACTTCCTACAATTTGATTAAAATTATATATTTCCATTCAGTCATTAGATTACTTACAAAACAAAAATAAATAATACATATGCAAAAAATATACAATCTTACTTACTAAAACTATTTTATTTCACGAAGTGATTATAATATGCTCTGAATTAATTAATCTCTTTAATAATTATGTTTGTTTCGTATCGTCTAAATTCATAAATTCTTAGAGTATATTTTTTTTACGTAATTCATTATTTTTAAATATTAGGTCATTACATACGAAAATAACGAATGAAATATTTCAATTTTGTACAAAGATATTATATAATAACCGCGTTTGAAAATGAGATACATACTATGCATCATATTACATTCTTTTAAAACTATAACTCAATTTTTGTAAAATATGTACAAATTTTTGATATCTGTCAAAAATATTTTATAATAAAAAAAACTTGTGTATATTTACATATATCGCTTAATTAATTTGTTTAATTTACTAAAGTTTGTGGTATAAATTATAATCTCATCATCATAAAACAATCTCATAATATTATAATATATGTATATTTGAGATATAATTTTCTAATAGAAAAATAATGTGTAATAATTAATAGAATGATATTAATATATGTTATAAATAGCAGTATGAAATGTGTTTAATGTCTTTAAAATGTAAGATTAAAAACATAGGTAATTTCTGAAATTAGATTTCTTGTACTTTTAATGAAAAGAAGACAGGATTGGAAAAATTACTTCATAAAAATAATTCATTATCATTTTCCGTTATAGATTTTAAAATAATAACAAGTTTCTGTTACTTGTTACCTATTTTGGAAAGTAAGTATGTTAGACCGCATCGTTACAATTTTCGCTTTTTAACGCTACTAAAGTCAAGTTTTATGTATAAAACACACATAAATTTTTTGAATATCTTTTTTATACGAGAATATAATAAAAGCGATATAATTTCGATATCGATATAAAGTACGTATTAATTTTTATCATTATGAATTTTTATATTAGTTTCAGGGAATATATTTTTTAAGAACATTGCAAAAAAAGTCAAAATTATCATAAAATAGAAAAATTCTCTGTGTATAAATAAAAGAAGTTTTTTTAGTTTTTTCTTTCAACACACAGATTAGTAATATGTGAATGAATCGCTCGTTTTTTTTTACATTCTTAACTTTATGCAAATTTAAAATTTTGTTCTGATATTTTAAATTATGAATTAAATTAAGTTATAAGTTTAAATTTATTTCAAGATGCAAAAGTTTCGAAGTAAAACAAAAGTAAAAAAAAAAAAACAAAATAAAAACAAAAATTTATATTACTGATTATAATATTGATCTGGTTTAAAATAAAAGTCGTCAAATTTTATTGTTTAAAAAAAGAATCGTTGAATTGTATCGAGATTTTAAGAAGAATTCCATGCTTTTTATGTGTTTGTTCGAATTAAAAATATGCTGAGTAGATTCGAAAAATAACAATAAAAATAACTGTAGAATTTGTTTTTATGCGTTACTAAAAAAATGTTAAGAAGTTAGTGATTTTGTTACAGACGCCGTTAATGTTATCGAACAAAAATGACACTAGTTTACAAAAAATTTTTTTTTTTAATTATTTGTAACCAGACAAGGTGTTTCCTATAAATTTTTGGATGCTGAAAACAATGCCGCAAGACAATTTTTATCAGCACGTCAGGTTTCCAAAATAATTGAGGTTTAAAATCCAAAAATGGCTTTTTTTGCAATTTTTTACATTTTTTTTTTAAAAAGTCAACGTTATTTTGAAATTCTGATCGGTAATCATGAATGTATTGTTCGTCTTCTATAAAATACATTTTTTTTTTATATATTTTAGCCATGTTATGAAAGATTTAAATACAGAGTTTTGCTGAGATAGCAAATTTTCCGCCTATGCCTATAGTGATAAAGTCATATATATACTTACAATTTGTATGGCTAAAAAGTAAGATATCGAAATAAAAAAATAAATGCATTTTATAATGGATAAACAATACATTCATGACATCTGATCAGAATTTTCACACCAGATAACTTTTATCTTTTTTACAAAAGAATCTCAAAAGGAAATGTTCGAAAAAAGCCTTTTTTTTACACATTAAACTTCAATTATTTTTGAAATCTGACGTGCTGGTGAATTTTAGTTTGCGGCATCGTTTTCAGTATTCAAAAATCTATAAGAAACTCTTGGTCTGGTTTAAAATAATTTTTGGCTGTAAACTAATGTAATTGTAACGATAACAGCTCTACAAGTAAAATCCGTTACTTAAAAGTTTACTATATAATTAGCATATAATTAAGTTTTTATTTAACTACATGATATTATGCTTTTTAAGAGATTATGTCAGAATTATGATATAAAATCGTTACTTTACATGCATTGACCCAATATCTCATTTTAAACATAATTTTATCGATAGACTTTATAACTGACAGTACCTTGAGTACCTTGGGAAGATTATCTCGAGTATTTGTAAATGCAAAGATATTCGAAATGTATTCAAAAACTTTGATCATAGGATACCATGCTATATAATCTTCCTCTCGCGATAAATAGCTTGCGAGTTCCCAGAATATGGAGACGTTAAGTTTTTTCTCTATCGCAAGATGGAAGGCATCATCGATGATTTGCGCTCGATTGAGAACATGGATATTCGTATATTTTTCGGAGTTTAAATAACCCGCAATTTTTCGCCAATTCTCGATATCATAGTTGACGCGATAGTATCCTATTATTCAACAAATTTTTAAGATTATTTTTCTCAATGTATCTAGTAAAAAAATATTTCAAATTATATATATTTTTTATTTATTCATGTTTTAAACATGTATAAACTGTATTAGAAATTAGACATATATAGTAAAGAATGCAAATTTCTTATATATTATTGATTATAAAATTATTTTACACTGATAATCGAATTAAAGATTAAAGCTCTGAAAAATTAAGCGGCGTACAAAATTATATAAATTTATAAATTGATTTTAGTTAGAAAAATAATATTTATATGCAAAGTACGTTTAATCTTAAATTGAACGGCAATATTGCAGAATATTTAATAGAATATTGTTATTTGTATAATATGTGGAATATAATTACAATTCTTATAAGAAAAACAAAACATGTAATAAAGATAGATTTTTTGTAAAATAAAAAGATAAGGCTACTAATATTATGATTTAATACTTACCAGCTTGTTGTATGTTGAAAATGATCCATTTATCTTTATCATTAAATTGGATTTCCAACTTCGGATTCGACTGCATTAAATAACTATTAATATTTGGTAAAGTTATGTTAAAATCGAGGTCCGTTTCCTTAGTATAGGTAACAGGTATAAAGTATGATATCTGATCCAATTTGTCGTGAAATTCTTTCGATATTATCACGCGACCGCTAGAATAATCTCGTGTCACATTTAGCACAGGACAATACTCTTGTATAGTCCAAATATCCATCATCTGTTTTACATTCTGATCATACCATTTGAGATTAACATCATCTATGAAAGTCTGCATAATGTTCCATAGATCATCAAGATTTTTCAAATTAGCGGAAGTAAATCTGTGAAATTTAACATATTTGCAATAAACTCTATAAATATATAACTAAAGAATTTAGGCTCTCTATTTGAAATATACATTGAATTTTAACGAGCTGAATAAGAGCCAAACGCGGATGGTGGTGCGTTAGTTTCTATAAAAATTAATTTTTCATCGAAACTAGCGCACCACCATCCGCGTTTGGCTCTTATTTAGCCTGTTGAAATTCAATGTCTATAAATATAGTTGATTCGCATTAAAAAATATGAAATCATAATTATTTATTTCAACACAGCTTGCATAACTTTTACTTTCATCTTAACGTTTATCTTTACATTCACAAAGGTCAATTGGTTTTAAGCGGCTGTCATGTGTTCTTGAGGAATTATGATGTCGTAAATTACGAAATAATTTTCTAATACTTTTTATACATCGTACAATCCGTGGTCCACATTGTCCAATTTCAGCATGACGAAGTCTATAATTATATATCTACTATATAATAATAATTTATAATTCCATATACATGTTTGCACCTTTTGATGCAAAGCGAGATTGAAACATAGACAAAAGTTACTGATGGGTTTGTAATTTTTTGTGTATGTTGAAGAATTATTTTTGTCTACATGTGAACCTCGTTTTGAATTAAAAGTTACAAATTCATATTAAACCACATAATTCTATATCACATTTAGATCACATTAAAAGCACTATAGGATGGACTTTGTATAAATTTCTTCGTTGATATATTATTGCAAAATAATATGTATGTTACCAGATGTAAACAATATCAAAAATAAGTTATTTGATATAATATTTGATATATTATGTTTGTGACGTCATCAGTTTTTTAGGATGCAACTGCCGCTTAAAACTCATTCATTGACTTTCATGGTGATCAATGTAAACGTTAAGCTTATAAATCATTCATGCTGTGTCTATTAAAACAAACAATTACATCAATATTACAATAATAATTAATTTTAATATAACTAAATATTAATTTAACCTACAATAAAAATTTAATTCATATTATAATAAGAAATATGCGCCCTTTTTTATAATGTGTTGCATATAGTTTATGTTATAATCATTAACTAATGACATAATGAATAAGTGCATAAATATATGTTATGTAACATATCTTATGTAATGATTCTCAAGCGTCTTATTATTTATTTAAATTGTAAAACAAAAAATTTATTGTTGAACAAAATATTGCTTCGCTATATATTTTATTGCTTTAACTTAATTTTTTTACAAAATCAAATTTACTTCAATAAATTGCATAAAATAACGTGAATAAATATTGTGCCCGCTATAATATTTTATTCCTTAATTTAATTACCTTAATTCTTTTATTATTATATTTTAGTATTAAATTTGTTATACAATTTAGGAAAGAGCAATATATGAGTGTGCATTTTATTTGAGTATTTGTGTAAATGCATTTTTTAATATAACTGATATTATCTGGTTTTGTCAACTTTCTTGATAACAGTTAACTTTTTAACAGTATATACCAATTTCTTATTTTTCAAATTTTTGTACATACTGTTACATACGCAGGTTTGGATAATCATCATTGGATACACTTTCATGTACTTAGCGAATATGATATTTTATATTTTTTAGAAAAGTGTTTTTAGAGATATATTTTTGCTCGTATTATGTATTTACTTTTCTGTGTATGTGTGTGTGTGTGTGTGTGTATTTATAATGATATTTAATTATTTTCTGTGTGTGTGTGTGTGTATTTATAATGATATTTAATTATTATATTATAATATAGGTATCACTTACTGCAGATTTAAATACGTGTTGAGACCCGTCCAAAATGCATTATGGGGAAATATACTTTCTAGCATGCGCCATACAGCGGCTCCTATAATAAAAATATAAAGTATGTGTAATTATATATCCTTTAAATAAATTTAATTCACGGTGTTCATAAATTCCTGAACTTAGATGATAGTAGTAAAGAAGAACTAATTTTAATTTAAAAAAATTTTTTTCTCTTATATCAGAATTTATAATTAAGAGCAAATAAATGTACAATTAAAATCTTTTAATTTGTTCTTAGATATTTATGTGTAGCAATTTAACATATATAATATAATATATATGTTATATATATGTATAATATATATACAGGGTGTCCCAAAGCACCCGTGCCAACGCTCGTGAAGAGATAGAACGGATCGAGATGAACAAAAAAGTCCCATACCATTTTGCTAAATTCGCAATAGTTATTGCGTTATTAATTAAAATATCTGAGCTAATGAACGCGTGGAAAGCGGTAGGCCGGAATCAGTAGGCATGTAAGATGGCTTATTTGTTTACATCTCTTAGCAACAAATATCACACGTCGCTCGCCGCTCGCTGCGTGACTCCACCTCTCGCTCAGATGATGCTTCCGTTCCTAAGAGACGTAGACAAGTAAGTTATTTTACATGCCTACCGATTCCGGCCTACCGCTTTCCACGCGCTCATTAGCTCAGATATTTTAATTAATAACGCAATAACTATTGCGAATTTAGCAAAATGGTATAGGACTTTTTTACTCATCTCGATCCGTTCTACCTTCTCACAAGCGTTGGCACGGGTGCTTTGGGACACCCTGTATATATATATAATATATATATAATATATAATATATATGTAATATATATATATATAATATATATATATAATATATATATAATATATAATATATATGTAATATATAATATACATGCACGTGTATATATACATATATACATACCTTTAATTTGAAGAAAAGGAAAAAATGAATTATTTGAATATATATTGCTTGTATGTTCGATAAAATCACTTGTAGCAAAATTAGTGTTTAAATGACGAGATTCATGTTGAATCTGGACTACGAACAAATCCATTATCCGGGAATTTGGAATGGCCTATAGACAGATTGATATAATTGAATAAATATATGTATAATCGAAAAAGAAGATTGCATTAACTATTTCACACTAATATATGCAATTATTTACTATTTCTAAAGAAAGATCTGCTATTTTATGTTATATAATTTTAAATTATATTTTTAAATTTACTAGTAATGTGTAACTATTTGACATAAAAAATGATAATGTTAAATTCTTAAATGTCGCCAGTAGATAAAATCAAAGACGTAGGTTTAATCGACCAAACTGGCAATTTATTGATTCAAATGGATCACAACGTTTCGACCATGGGTTTTGGTCCTTATCAAGTGAAAGTATTTTAGTTCGCTGTTAAATTGCGAGAAATGAGGAAATCACTATGTCAAGATTGCATTATGTCAACCTCTCCGTCAAACATACTAAGAAAGACTAGACTAAAATACTTTCACTTGATAAGGACCAAAACCCATGGTCGAAAACGTTGTGATCCATTTGAATCAATAAATTGCCAGTTTGGTCGATTAAACCTACGTCTGATAAAAAATGATATTATAATTATTCAAATAATATACTTGCGAGGTTTTTCTAAGTTATAATAAGAGAATTTAAATATATTTATTATCTGCTATATATTTTTTTCTCTAAATAGTTAAGATATTGTAAAATAATGAGAAAAAAGAATAATACAGGGTTATTCAAAATGATTTATCCGATTTCAAATGACTATATTTTTGAAGTTTACAAATGCATAGTGATTAGTGATACATCATCCAAAAGAAAAGTGTCTCAGTTTTGTCTCTCATCTTATAAGTGCTCTAAGTAAACTTGAAATCGGATGAATCATTTTGAATAACTCTGTATATCGACATTTCTTCTATTTTTAACGAATAGAAAGACAATTTCAGAATTTTTCATCTTGTCACGAGATTAACAAAAATTTTCTTATAAGTAGCGTTAGAAATGTAAAACAACCTTATCGATAATATACGTTTCGAGGAACATAATAAAGCCCTTGTTTAACCAATGAAGTCGACATGACGGATTGAAGAGATTACCAAACCTTTGATATGTTATATCATGAGCTATTGAGCGCATTAATACAGTTTTAAACGCAGCAGGATGTAATTCTTCATTGTAGATAATATTTGCTTCACTAAAAATTATTTGTAAGAAATGCGGTTATGTCGAAATTTTTTGCTATAAGCTTGCATAGTTTGCTTATGTAAAAATTAAATATGTTGTACATATATTAGAGAAAGATAGTTCATGTATTGTCAACCAAAAAAAATTTATTAAGCATGAGAATGGATTAGTTAAACTTTGATAGACAATTAAAATTTAGTTTTCTGTAACAATTTATTTAATGTGTATTATGTAAATTATATGTAATTATTTTTTATATAACTTTATATACTTTTCCTCTCTTTTTCTCAATAATGAAATAAATTCGGTCATTTTATTTATCAACATTCTCGCTCTCCATATCTTCGACATGATAAAATAAATCTTCTAGCAATAAATCTTCTTTGATTATACAAGAAAAAGTATATAGAAATCATACTCATACAATGAGTTCAATGATAAGGATATAAACGATAAAGGATATACATATATGTCCTAAACATTAACGTTGCTAAATCAATTAATGATTAATTAATAACGAAAAAGTATTTAAAAGTATGAATGGGACTATTACATGATATAAGTGTAAATTATTCTATAATTTTATTATATAAGTATTATATAAGTGTTATTTTGTGTCATTTATTAAAATTCACTTATCGAAATTATTTTAGCATCAATATAAGCATATATTTCCGAATTATGAAATTCCTTCTAAATATTAAAATGACCGAATAAATGTTATTATAAATCTCTCTTAAATTAAGCCAATTCTAATAATAAGAGTAGAAAAATGCATATCTTTGAATTTTTTAATTTTAAAAGCCATAAATAATATTATATTTTAATGAATTATATTATGATTATTTCCTGAATGTATGTATAAAAGCCTTCACACATAAAAAAACTTAAACAGTAAGACGTAAGCAGTAAGAGAATCAACGTGTTTGATTTGCTACTGCTTACGATTATGGCCTTACGTCTCGACTGTGATTGGTCGATTCGCTTACTGCTTAAGTCTTACTGCTAAAGTTTTTTTATGTGTGATGGCCTTTACTTGTAAATAACCAGTCCATAAGTCTGCCAGATTTTGTCTTCGAAATTCGGAATAGCGATATAATCCACTTTCGGAGTTTTCAACATCTTCCAGTAGGTTTCTAAAAACATAGTTACATTTCCAGCAACATATTGCACGAATTTCATTTGGGGTGTCATGTGCGGTCTGCACCACGTGTTGACCACAGTCTTTGTCGAATTAAGAACCTGATGCAGATTGTCAACATCATACATCATAATTGCTACGTCTTTTGTAGACATTTCAGGTGTCATGTGGAACAGTGTGCGCATCGTGTCACCATCTATAGGTTTGTGTTCTTGTATTGGCATATTCGATAAAATTTTGCTTCTTTTATGATGTTCTACGGAAATGTTAAAAGTGGCACATAATTCCGGTTCGACCCAACACGGAAATAATTGGGCACCTCTCATCTGGGTTAGTGCTATATCTTTAAACCTGTTACATTTTAATAACATGTTGTAGATAACGACAAACTTTCAGCAATTGTTGGTATAAAAATATTAAGGTTTGCAAAATGTATATACCAATGCGATTTATAAGCGATGTTTGAAAAATGTGATATTTGGTATATTTTATTATTATCACACACATACACAACAGACATTATTATTTTTCTACTATATGTATAATATACGTAATGATATTACTTTATATAGGTAATGTACACATATACAGGGTGTCCGGTAATAATCGTTTCACCTTTTCTGTGTAGAGCGGGTTAAACCGAGTAGGAAAGTTCTCTACCGATATTTGCGATCTTTGCAATATTTGATGAGAAATTAATTAGAAAAGATCGACCAATCCGCGTGAGTACAAATGCGTGATAGATAGAAACAGACTAATTGTGAAGTGCTTCTCTCATCGCTTCGTCGCGCGCCTTGCAACCGCGCAATATTAGGCTCAATTTTCTCGTGGCGCGCTTGTACTAGCGCGGATTGGCCGATATCTTTTAATTAATTTCTTATTAATTATTGCGAAGATCGCAAAACGGTAGAAGACTTTCGTACTCGATTTAAACCGCTTTACTTGCACACGCGAGAAATGGGACGATCATTACCAGACGCCCTGTATATAAGCTTTATAAAATCACATAGCTAACGTGCGTATGCATGTGTGTAGATTTTGTACATTTAAAATATATGCAATAATTGTCATTCTTTATTATACTTATGTTGTTTTTACTAAACAAAATGTTACATATATTTACATATATTTTTTATTCTATATTTTAGATTTAATGTTCATTCCGGTACAAAAACTTGCGACTAAAGCAGTTATTTTTTTTGTCCGATATATTCATATATTTTATGTAAAGAAGTATAATCATATTCAGATATATATGGAGAAATTTTGCATGACAATGTAAAACTATATAGTTTATTATAAAACATCGCACAGTAAAAGTGCATATTATAACTCTTGATAATAATACAAATGCTTTGAAAAATATAGTAATAAATAATGTTTACAAAATTTTTAATATATAAATATATATAATACACATTTACTATATATGTATTTGTATATATATAATAGCTTATTTTTAATTATTATTTACTCACTGTGTTCCTACGTTTGAGTCCATCGAGTGATTAAAATATGTGTTTGAAAATTTCACATATAGAGTATAAACACCACATTCTAAGTTACTTTCAGACAATAATTGTAGTTCAAAATCCAAAAAGATCATTTCCTTTTCAAACAGAACAGAATATGCTGGTGTATAGATTATTCCACTGTTAATCGACTTCAACTTTACTTCTGTTATATTCATATATTTTGAATGATGCAAAGTTATGTTTTGTGTTGCACTATTAATATAAATAGTGATATTGGACTCGCTATTGGACACGTAACCTGACTCCTGAAGTGTTATGTGCAAATTATAATGAAGCGCTATCAGATTGTTCGGCGAACGGTAATCAATCGCATTATAACATTTAATCTTTGCATTTTTATCGGTAGAAAAAGCCATTGTCATTACAGTGATGTATAATAAAACATTTAATGACAATTTTAGGAACATCATGTTAGTTTTCGTTTCAGATATCTGCAAAAACATTTCTTTGCTAAAAGTAAGTAGAACAAAAAACACAGAAATAGAGAAAAAATAAATGCGAAAAGAAAATGCAAAACTCCTGTGAGAAAAGAAAAACACATAAAAAATTACAGCAATTTAAGGAAAGATACACATTCTATTTAAATAGTTGATAATTTCTAGAAGGAATTTTTATATATATTGCATTTTATATACTTTTATCACACAAAGTATGTTAATCTTAATTCAATAAAACTGTGTTCTATATTAATTAAATTTTTTATAGCATAAACGAAGGGGAAATGCTACTTGTGTCAGGAACAATATAAAATAAGGATTAAAATCTTTTTCATTTCATCCAAATAAATTTCAATATTATTATATATATAGAGCCTGCGTCTATGTGACTATACAAAAGCTAAACGTAAGTAATCTTTCTTAAACGAAGCAATTAAATGCATGTCTATCTTGGAAATTCAAAGATAAAATATATGCAGAACATAAATTAGAGATGTGCTACTTATATTCAAGTTGTCAGTTACAGTTCCAGCATTTAAGCTAAATCGTGTATACTTTTGTGTCCTCAAATTGAAGTATCAAAATTTTTTTACAAGCTTATTTCTCAAAATTATCAAGATTATGAGTGTTTCTTCTTCTTATATTCTAATACTTATATTAATTACAGTTATATATTTCTGTGTCGTGTATATTATAATATCATATAAAACAAGTTTGATTGAAAGATACAGCTGAAGCTTCTTTCAAAAATCTTAAATTCCGAAATATATGATATATAGATTTAAGCACAAAAATATAAAATAATTCCTTTTAATAACCGAGCTTCGTCCGTGTAGTTTGATGTATATTTACCAATATGTTATTATTATCAGGTTTATAATATCACTTGTAAGTCATGTATACACTGAAGAAACGGATAACAAAGAAGCAATCGTTGTGAAATTAAACTTATTTCAAATTTTGTCGAAATACGTTTCATGAGCAAATCAAACTGAACGCGAATAAATAACACAAAGAAACTTTCCATTAGCATTTATATTTTAAATACATTTTTCTAAGAACAAAAATTAACATCCATTCTGTCTGTTCTTTTTTATTTATTACATATTTAATTAAACATAACGTTAGAGAAGACATTGACTCTAGATATCCATTAAGGAAAAAAATGTATCAAAGCATACACAATTTTTTTTTAATTTTTAATTTGTTAACTGTAGTATGCAAAGAATAAAAATAATAGTTGAAGTAAAAAGAACGTCTTTTTTAATATTTTCTTAGAAATAGAACAAAATATGTTTTAGAAAGTAAGAATGCCATAATCTCGTGTTCTTTACATATTTTTATATGCATATATTTAAAAAGAAATATCTAATGTCCTGTATTTGACTTACCTTATTTGTTGAATTTGTATCGGTGAATTGTGATCTTAACGCTTCGAAGGATCATCGAGAACTGACGACGTTTTCGATATGATAATACAATATACATATGAAGTATGTACTACGTATGTCATGTAAACATTTTCTTATGGTTATACATAACAAGCGTCTTATTCGATCTTACTAGATCGATAGAAATACATAGTTGAATAATTCTCGAGAGATACTTTGGCTTTTACGTTTAAAATGATTTTTCTTGAAAAGCATTCAAGCAATCCAATCTGAAAATTGTATGTTCTATGCAAGAGGAAATATATTCTTTATTCTTCTCTCATTTTTATAAAGAAATATTTTTTTTGCCTCAATTTACTAGATTTTGTATAAAACAAGTACATCTTTTCAAATTTTTTTCTATTCTTATCGGATTTTTGTTTTATTTTTCTATTTTTATCTGATTTTCCATATATTTCTTTACGAAACAAAACTGCACGAAATTAAATTAAAAAGGATATACAAATAGATACTTCTGGCACATATCCCTTAACAAGAAAAAAGATTAAAAAAAGGATTATTCTTCTAGTCATTTCAAATAAACATTATAGCATTTCGAGTCATAATTTTGTCACAAAATATATATATAAATATCCTTCCATTCGTTAACCTGTTTCTTGGATGTGACAAATTAATGTGACAAATTTCGATCCAAGTTCTATGCTTTAAAGCGTCAGATTTCGGGAAATATTTGTTATGCCCTCCCGTTGAGCCATCTCCTCAAGACTGAACGTAATACAAATGTTGTTTTTATTTTGAAGTTTTTCTTTAGTCCACATTCTCATTCTGATTTATAATTAAATAAAACATTTTGTTCTAATGGTGCATGCAATGCAGAAATTCCTTAACAAATACGAGTAGTGAAAAAGAAAATAAAACACAAAAGAATTAGTTTAAAAAGAAACAGTCTTTTGGAATAAAGAAACTATTAAAATAGAAAAAGTTTATATATATATATATATATATATATAATATATATGTATATATAAAAGAAGAATTTGCATCAATATTATTCAAAACTATTATACGTATTTAAGAAGATGTAAAAGAATTTTTTAGAAGATACAAAATAAATATACAAAAATATATATTTTTGGCATTAAAATTATTATTATATTAAATCTTGTTATTATAATTTTTGTCATTTTACAATGGAATTAAAAATAATTAATATATAATATTATAAATATACTATTAAAATAAAATACTAATTATTATAAAAGCTAATATAAAAGAGTAAAATGCTAATATTAATTATAATTATTACATTAAATATACTTATTAAATATTAATAATAGGCCATCAAAATATTAATGTTTATATCTTATATTGTATATTAAATTGAATATCTCATATTGAATTTAACACATCTGCGTTTTAATATTTAATATAGAGTTATATAAACAATATACATAATGTTATATATACGTATATATATGTATGTATGTATATATATATATATATATATGTATGTACAATATATATGTGTATAATAAACATAACGTAAATGTAATTAATGTTTATATACATATTAAAACTGAGTAACATAAGAGCCAATTTAACGTTAAATACATTTGCAATAAAATTAGAAACAATTAAGAAAATAAAATTGAAAACAATATGTAAATAATAAATAATTTATATAAATACATAATAAGTATATGAAATATTATTTAAATATCTAAAAGTTATTCTAAATATTTATGCTATATCATCGGATGTTTTATAAATAAAGGATGCCTTACAGTAGTAATTGTTAGTGTACGTGTAGTAGTTGTACCTCTAGCAATTCAAGTAAACGTATTGGGCTCTTGGAACAAATTTTGAAGAAAATCCATCTGACTTTGGAGCTCAAGAGAACGTGTTCTTAACTTGTGTTCAATATTCGAAAGTGATTGTTGCATATTTTTTTTTGCGAATTGACGTATCTAAAAGAAATTTATTATTTTGATTTTTATATTTTATCAATTAGTAATTTCGTAATTAATCATCATAAAAAGCGAAACCGACAATTTTTCAAATAGCATTTTATAATTATATTGATACATGTATAAGACATATAAAAGAGAAAGAGAAAAATACATACATTATATATAATATAAAATACGTGATAAATTTTGATGAAAAATAAATATCACAATGAAAACTTTATAAATAAGTATAAAACTTTTTGATATTTACAAAATTTACCTCGAGAAGTTGATCCCTTTTATACGCATTATTAATAATCACACATAATGCTGCATTCATACTTAATCGACTACGAGAAAACAAAACAGTATGTATAGATTTATAATTAACACATACATAATAAATCTTCATGATTATGTGCAATAGATTTTTATGAAAAAACTGTTTTACCTGTGTTTTATATATGTAAAATTCTTCAATATTTTTTCTAATATTGTAGTGTTCTTAGCATGTCTCGCAAGAGTAGAAAGAAAAATATTAGCATACAAACGCTCTTTTTCTTGTGCTGATGGTTTATTTTCATTATCCTCGAACAAAGACTTTTCAACAAATGCCGGTAAAACAAACTGCAGGTAATTCATAATAATCTCAGGATCTTCAGAGCAACTAAAGAATTCCAACATTTTATAATCAGATTTCGCTTTGCTTTTACTAGATACGATGTTCCATTTATCGCGCCATACACTATAGTTCGCTGTCTTTAAACCATTACAGTATGTCCATTTCTGCCACCCAGGCAAAATTCTACGACATACAAAAAAGAAATGTTTTAGTTTTTTATATATCTCGTATCGATATTTAGCATATAATCTTATTATTAATAAATATCCAGGAAAAAGGTTTATATATAATCAAATAAAAATATATACATATATATATAATTACACATTGAATTTCAATGTGTATTTTCAAATAAAGAGCCTAAATTCCTTAGTTATATATAATAAGTAGTTATATATAATTATATATAAAATATGAGTGTTTGTATATATCTCTGTCTGTATATACAGGAACAATACTGAAAAGAATAATGGAAAAATAATTAGAAAAATAATTTTTGCATTTTTTATAAAAAAGTAAAATTTAAAGAAATCTAAAAAAATTGCCGATATAGAAAGATATATAACTTTAAGTATAATAATATATAAGTGATTTATTAAAACTCGACCTGACTGGCCAATACAAACACTTCTACACAACGTTTCGGCCCTTGGGTACGGGCCCTTATCAAGTGTTGCTATAAAAATAAAAGAAAAATAGTATATTAACAACTAGAAACGAACTGCGCTTTGAGCTGTAAAGTACAGGATATTTTTTACGAACGTTACCTTTCAAGTTGTCTAAATGAAAGCCGTGATAATACTAATGTCGAAAAAGACGACATGTATGTTAAATTACAATGTTTCGCATCAAAATAACATAAACATTATAAAGACACAGGAACAAATTTTACAAATAAACAATGGCATAGACAGGTTTCTTTTGAATTCCTTCTCTGAATGTAAAAAGTTTCTAAAAGACAATGACGACTTACTTATCACGAAAGCCGACAAAGGACAAGTGACAGTAATTATGGACAAAATAAAATATAATGACACCATGAATGAACTCCTTAGCCAAACAACTTACAAAAAATTAAACAAAGACCCCATCAATCTTACTAAAACGAAGATTAACACGTTGGTTAAGTGTTGGCGCGATAACGGAATTATCGATGAATTGACAACCAATTAAAAAACACATGTGGGAGTCTCCCCAGATGTTACGGACTATCAAAGATACATAAAAAAGATCATCCTTTACGTGTTATTGTCTCGTCGGTTGGTAGCCCGACTTATAACTTAGCTCTTTATTTACACAAAATTTTACATAAATCCATTCCTAAGCCGGGTTCGTACGTTAAGGACAGCTGGACCTTTGTCAATAATATCAGACACACTAAGATTAATGATAATTAGGTCTTATCTTCGTTAGATGTTACTTCGTTATTTACGAACATTCCGAAAGACTTAGCTTTGAAAGCTGTGGAAAAAAGGTGGATTCACATTACACTGAATACTGATCTTTCTTTACAACAATTCTTACACGCTCTCACAGTTGTCCTTGACTTAACGAGCTTTAGTTTTAACGGAATTTATTATGAACAAATCTTCGGATGTCCGATGGGGTCTCCCTTATCGCCAATCTTGGCTGACTTGGTCATGGATGACCTAGAAATTCATTGTTTAAATTTATTAGATTTTACTATACCGGTCTATTACAGATATGTCGATGATATTTTTGCAATAGTGACTAAGTCCGAAATTACTGAAGTACTTAATGGTTTTAATGGTTACCACCAGCGCTTAAAATTTACACATGAGATGGAAACCAACAACTCTATTAATTTTCTAGACACCACTGTAATTAAGGTTGAAGGAATTTTGCTGACTAATTGGTATCGGAAACCTACCTTCTCAGGCAGATATCTGAATTTTTATTCGAGCCATCCACTCAAGTATAAGATCAATATCATAAAAGGTTTAGTAGATCGTGCGGTTTTGCTCTCTGACGATCGCTATCATGATAATAATATTAAAACAATAACTGATATCTTGGTCAACAATTGCTTCCTAAAACCTTTTATAGAGTCACATATCTATAAGAGAATTAAAACTTTAAAATATCGTAAGGACTCTACAATACTGACTTGTGTTATAAAAAGTTTGACACAGAATCAGTTTTACCTTTACCTTACATAAAAAACTTAAGTGAAATTTAAATATTGCGCTTAATAAATGCGGCTTTGAAATAGTATATACGGTTCCAAAAAGACTCAACAACTTAATTAGAAAAGGTAAAGATAAAATCGATACTAATCACAAAACTGATATCGTTTATATGATTGAATGTAATGACTGCGATGCGACATATACTGGTCAAACGAAAAGACAACTAGCTACACGTGTAAATGAACATTGCAGAGACATAAAAAAACATCCAGCAACCACAGTGTAATTAGCAACCACCGTTCCACATACGGACATGATTTTAATTGGAAGGAACCAAAAATTCTGCACTATGAAAAACATAGAAACAAAAGAGAGATTGCTGAGATGTTTCTTGTAAAAAAATTTAACAACAATATTAACCTACAAAAAGACACAGATAATTTAAATCCGATATATGACGCGCTAATACACAGAGTATAATTGCTTGATTATTTGTAAAATTTGTTCCTGTGTCTTTGTAATGTTTATGTTATTTTGATGCGAAACATTGTAATTTAACATACATGTCGTCTTTTTCGACATTAGTATTATCACGGCTTTCATTTAGACAACTTGAAAGGTAAAAAATATCCTGTACTTTACAGCTCAAAGCGCGGTTCGTTTCTAGTTGTTAATATACTATTTTTCTTTTATTTTTATAGCAACACTTGATAAGAGCCCGTACCCAAGGGCCGAAACGTTGTGTAGAAGTGTTTGTATTGGCCAGTCAGGTCGAGTTTTAATAAATCACTTATATATTTTTATTCATCACTGGCGACTTCAATTTAATTATTTGATATTTAAGTATAATAATATATAGGCAATCTCTCCTCTCATTTCTTCAAATTTTATTTTAAAAATAATTTATATTATTTATAAAAAAACAATGCAAAAATTATTCTAATTGTTTTTCAATTATTTATTTTCTTATTCTTCCTGTATATACGGACAGAAAGTATATTATATATGGATTTTCTTTCTCGATTAATATATCAAATATACAAGATTGCACAAGATTTTAAAAATGTCTACATAGAAATGTAATGATTAAAGAAAACTTACTTATATATTTTAGGATTCTTTAGATGCAATTGCAATTGATGATGGGCTAGTTCCATGCACGAGGAATTAACGATAATACATCTCCATTTTGCCAGTTCTTGTTTTAAATATTTCTTAAAATCATCATAGGTGGATGTGGATATCATCTGATCGTACATATGTGATTTTACATGTTCAAACAGGTTTTCTATTTTCAGTAATACTTCCTACAATTTGGTTAAAAAAATATACATTTCCATTCAGTCATTAGATTACTTACAAAACAAAAATAAATAATATACATATATGCAAAAAATATACAATCTTATTTACTAAAACTATTTTATTTCACGATGTGATTCTAATATGCTCTGAATTAATTAATCTCTTTAATAATTATGTTTGTCTCGTATCGTCTAAATTCATAAATTCTTAGAGTATATTTTTTTTACGTAATTCATTATTTTTTAAATATTAGGTCATTACATACAAAAATAACGAATAAAATATTTCAATTTTGTACAAAGATACTATATAATAACCGCGTTTAACAATGAGATACATAGTATGTATCATATTACATTTTCTTAAAACTATAACTCAATTTTTGTAAAATATGTACAAATTTTTGATATCTGACATAAATATTTTATAATAAAAAAACTTGTGTATTTATTGCTTACTTAATTTGTTTAATTCTCTAAAGTTGGGTATAAAAATATAATCTCATCATCATAAAACAATCTCATAATATTATAATATATATTTGAGATATAATTTTTTAATAGAAAAGTAATGTAATAATTAATAGAGTGAATGTATTAATAGAGTATTAATATATGTCAAAAAAAGCAGTATGTGTATGAAATATGTTTAATGTCTTTGAAATGTAAGATTAAAAACATAGGTAATTTCTGAAATGAGATTTCTTGTACTTTTAATGAAAAGAAGACAGGATTGGAAAAATTACTTTATAAAAGTAATTCATTATCATTTTCCGTTATAGATTTTAAAATAATAACAAGTTACTGTTACTTGTTACCTATTTTGGAAAGTAAGTATGTTAGATCGCATCGTTACAATTTTCACTTTTTAACGGTATTAAAGTCAAGTTTATATAAAACACACATAAATTTTTTGAATATCTTTCTTATACGAGAATATAATAAAAGCGATATAATTTCGATATCGATATAAAGTACGTATTAATTTTTATCATTATGAATTTTCATATTTCATAGTTTCAGGGAATATATTTTTTAAGAACATTGCAAAAAAAGTCAAAATTATCGTAAAATAGAAAAATTCTGTGAGTATAAATAAAAGAAGTTTTTTTAGTTTTTTCTTTCAACACACAAATTAGTAATATATGAATGAATCGCTCGTTTTTTTTTTTTTAACATTCTTAACTTTATGCAAATTTAAAATTTTGTTTTAATATTTTAAATTATGAATTAAATTAAGTTATAAGTTTAAATTTATTTCAAGATGCAAAAGTTTCGAAATAAAACAAAAGTAAAAAAAATAAAATAAAATAAAAACAAAAATTTATATTACTGATTATATTATTGATCTGGTTTAAAATAAAAGTCGTCAAATTTTATTGTTTAAAAAGAGAATCGTTGATTTGTATCGAGATTTTAAGAAGAATTCCATGCTTTTTATGTGTTTGTTCGAATTAAAAATATGCTGCGTAGATTCGAAAAATAACAATAAAAATAACTGTTGAATTTGTTTTTATGCATTACTAAAAAAATATTAAGAAGTTAGTGATTTTGTTACAGACGCCGCGTTAATGTTATCGAACAAAAATAACACTAGTTTACAAAAAAATATTTTTTTTCATTATCTGGAACCAGACAAGGTTCCATGAACCGATGAGACGATGCCGCAAGTTAATTTTCATCAGCACGTCAGGTTTCCAAAATAATTGAGGTTTAATATGCAAAAAATGGCTTTTTTGCGATATTTTTAATTTTTTTGTAAAAAAGGTCAACGGTATTTTGAAATTCTGATCGGAAATCATGAATGTATTGTTCGTTTTCTATTACATACATTTTTTTTATTTCGATATATTACTTTTTAGCCATGTTATGAAGGATTTAAATACAGAGTTTTGTTGAGATAGCAAATATTTCGCCTATGGTGATGAAGTCATATATACTTACAATTTGTATGGCTAAAAAGTAAGATATCGAAATAAAAAAAATGCATTTTATAAGGGATGAACAATACATTCATGACATCTGATCAGAATTTCCACACCAGATAACTTTAATCTTTTTTACAAAAGAATCTCAAATGCCGCAAATGCCTAATAATAAAATGTGTAAAAAAGCCATTTTTTATACATTAAACCTCAATTATTTTGGAAATCTGACGTGCTGGTAAATTTTGGTTTGCGGCATCGTTTTCCAAAAATCTATAAGAAACTCTTTGTCTGGTTTAAAATAATTTTTGGCTGTAAACTAGTGTAATTGTAACGATAACAGCTCTACAAGTAAAATCCGTTACTTAAAAGTTTACTATATATTAGCATATAAATAAGTTTTTCTTTAATTACATACTATTTTACTTTTTAAGAAATTATGTCAGAATTATGATATAAAATCCTTTCTTTACATGCATTGACCCAATATCTAATTTTAAACATAATTTTATCGATAGACTTTATAACTGACAGTACCTTGAATTCCTTGGCAAGACTATCTCGAGTATTTGTATATGCAAAGATATTCGAAATGTATTCAAAAACTTTGATCATAGGATACCATGCTACATAATCTTCCTCTCGCGATAAATAGCTCGCGAGTTCCCAGAATATGGAGACGTTAAGTTTTTTCTCTATCGCAAGATGGAAGGCATCATCGATGATTTGCGCTCGATTGAGAACATGGATATTCGTATATTTTTCGGAGTTTAAATAATCCGCAATTTTTCGCCAATTTTCAGTATCATAGTTGACGCGATAGTATCCTATTATTCAACAAATAAATTTTCAAGATTAATTTTCTCGATGTATGTAATCAAAATATTTCAAATTATATATAATTTTTATTTTTTTCATGTTTTAAACATATATAAACTGTATTAGAAATTGGACATATATAGAAAAAATCATGCTTTCTTATATATTATTGATTATAAAATTATTTCACACTGATAATCGAATTAAAGATTAAAGCTCTGAAAAATTAAGCGGCGTACAAAATTATATAAATTTATAAATTGATTTTAGTTAGAAAAATAATATTTATATGCAAAGTACGTTTAATCTTAAATTGAACGGCAATATTGCAGAATATTTAATAGAATATTGTTATTTGTATAATATGTGGAATATAATTACAATTCTTATAAGAAAAACAAAACATGTAATAAAGATAGATTTTTTGTAAAATAAAAAGATAAGGCTACTAATATTATGATTTAATACTTACCAGCTTGTTGTATGTTGAAAATGATCCATTTATCTTTATCATTAAATTGGATTTCCAACTTCGGATTCGACTGCATTAAATAACTATTAATATTTGGTAAAGTTATGTTAAAATCGAGGTCCGTTTCCTTAGTATAGGTAACAGGTATAAAGTATGATATCTGATCCAATTTGTCGTGAAATTCTTTCGATATTATCACGCGACCGCTAGAATAATCTCGTGTCACATTTAGCACAGGACAATACTCTTGTATAGTCCAAATATCCATCATCTGTTTTACATTCTGATCGTACCGTTCAAGATATAAATCAAAATATAATTTGTCTATTTCATTCTGCATAAGGTTCCATAGATCATCAGGAGTTTCCAAACAGTCAGTAAATCTATAAAATATAACATTGTGGCAATAAATACTGTATATATAATTGATTCGATATACATATATATATAATCGATTTAAGAAATATAAAATCATTATTTGTTTTAACGGATACAGCTTTCACTTTTATCTAATGTTGACTGACTCTCACAAAGGTTAATTGCGGTGGAATTATGATGTCGTAAAGTACGCAATAATTTTCTAATACCTTTATACATCGTACAATCTGTAGTCCACATTGTCCAGTGTTTTCAGCATGACAAGATATATAATTATATATCTGCTATATAATAATAATATAGATTCCATACGTGTGTTTACATCTTTTGATGCAAAGCGAGGTTCAAACATAGACAAAAATTGTTGGTGGGTTTGTAATTTTTTGTACGTGTATGTTGAAGAATTATTTTTGTCTATATGTGAACCTTGTTTTGCATTAAAAGTTACAAACTCATATAAAACCAAATAATTTTATATCACATTTAGGTCACATTGAAAGCACGTTGAAAGCACCGTGCAATGTGGGATAGACTTCGTATAAATTTCTTCGTTATTATATTATTGCAAAATAATATGTACAATGTTGCTACATGTAAATAATAACGAAAATAAATATCATTTGATATACTTGATATATTATGTTTGTGACGTCATAAGTTTTCTAAAATACAACCATTGCTTAAAACTCATTCATTGACTTTTGGTGATCAATGTCAACCTTAAGCTTAAATCATTCGAAGCTCCAAGCACAAAGCTGTGTCTACTAAAATTACAGACAATTACATCAATATTACAATAATTAATTTATTATAACAAAATATTTATATAGCTTTTACAAATCTAACCTATAATAAATTTAATTTATAATATAATAAAAAATGTGTGCCCTTTTTTAATTATAATACGTTACATATATTTTATAATCATTAAATAATGTCATAATAAATAGGTGCATAAATATGTATAAAACACATCATATGTAATGATTCTCTAGCGTCTTATTATTTATTTAAAATTTAAACAAAAAAAATTTATTGTTGAACAAAAAAGTATTGCTTTGATGTATATTGCTTAAGCTTGATAGTTGTACAAAATCAAGTTTATATCTATAAATTGCATAAAATGTGAATATGTTGCATAATGTGAATAAATATTATTCCCACTATAATTTTATTTCTTAGTTTAATTACCTTAATTCATTTATTATCATGTTTTAGTATTTAATTTATATTCAAAAAATATGATTTTGTATTTTATTTGAGTATTTGTGTATTTATATTTTTATTATAATTGATCTCACGTATCAATTATATGTATTTGTTAACCTTTTTATTAACAGTTAACTTTTTAACAGTATATGTTTTTCAATTTCTTGTCTGTTACGTACGCAAGTTTGGATAACCATTGGATACACTTTCATGTACTTAGCATATGTTTCTTTACCTATTTTTAAAAAGTGTTTGTAGAGATACTTTTCTTCTATTATTTTTTCTTCTATTATGTATTTATATTTCTGTGTGTGTGTGTGTGTGTGTGTGTGTGTGTGTGTGTGTGTGTGTGTGGCGTGTGTGTGTTTGTGTGTCTATGTAATTATTATAATAAATGGGTATTACTTACCTTGTGTTTAAATACTTTTTGATAACCGGCCAAAATGCATAAGAGGGAATTACACTTCTTAGCATGCGCCATACCACGGCTCCTATAATAAAAATATAAAGTATATGTGTAATTATATATACACTCTTTAAATAAATTTAACCCACTGTGTTTATAAATTCTTGAACATAACTAATAGTAGTAAATAAGAACTAATTTTAAATTTAAAAAATGTTTCTTTCTCTTATAATAAAATAAAATTAAAAGCAAATAAGTGTAATTAAAACTTTTAATCTGTTCTTAGATACTTATGTTTAGCAATTTATGAAGTGTATATATATATATACTTATATATGTATACTTATAATGTGTAATAGCAGTAGGCCTAGAGCTAGTAACTAGAATCCCTAGACAATTACTTTAGTTCTCTTTTTGTTTAATCGTTGTAATTACTGAAAAGCATGTTTATTTTTTGTTATAAAAGAGAGAATGTGTGGTTCTTCTTCCTTCGACCTTTTCGAGTACAGACGTGTATTTTTAAACTCTGAATAAAACTTATATTTTAGTCTACTCCAGTCTTTAACTACGCGTCCTGACAACGATTCCCAGAGAACTATTACAAATTCAGAAGCAGGATGAAAAGGCTGTGAATTTTCCGTAGACTAAAAGTATAAAATTTTGTGGCAGAAGATTCGAATGCGATAATCGGTCGTCTCTCCATCGTGAACGGAAGAATAAAGAAGTTCTGTGAATACGGTCACCAGTGAAGACTTCTAGATAAAGCGAGCAAATTTGCGCGAGGATAGTGGATGCCTAGCGTAAATTGAAACGATTTTTAAAAAAAAATTCGAAAAGCATACTACGGCCGTAACGAAGGAAGAGTTCCGTGACGATAACAAGAGGAGTTAAGAATTTCTAGTGCTAAGCTGTTAAATGAAACTGAGTGCAGTAAAATCATAAGTGATTTTAAAGACTCAGAAACATTGATAGAATCGTTGGAGTAATACGAATATTAGTCGGACGTTAATGGCTGCCAAATGACATTAATGGTTGTCAAAGAACGTTAGTGGTTGTTAAGGATTATTAATGGTTACCAAGAGAAGTTAATGGTTACCAAGAGTTGTTACATACGTGTGACATCGCATTAGTAGTGACGCTAACGATATTGGCACTGATATTAATACTGATTTTTTTTTTCGAAGAAGTGTGACGAAAAGAATCGCGTACGCGCAGAAGTACGATACATTTAACGATAACGTACAAATTAACGTATCAACTATGAAAAATCCTAGTACTTTCACAGAAGCGGCGTTGAGAGAAAAATTAAAATCGCTAAATATGCCTACTTATGGAAATAAATCCGAGCTTATTTTAAGACTTTCTCGAGCAGATCCGTCTGGACAATGGATGGAAGATATTGACTCTGATACCTACGCTGATGAATTTAACGAAGACGAAGCAGATGTTGTGATAGCGAACGAGGAAACGGTAGAAGAGCAGAGGCAAAGGTTAGAGAGAGTTATTTTATATGAAAGAGAGTTAGATTTTACAAGACGTGAAAATGAGTTAATAAAGCGAGAAATGGAAATAATGAGAAGAGAGAATGAATTCTTACGATCGACACAGTCAATGCCTATAGCAGATACTGAAGCAACGGTGCGGCGATTCGAAAGTGTAACACCAAAAATTAGCCTAACAAGTCTGAAAGAAATGCTGTCCAATTTTGATGGAAGAAAAGGATTCTATCGCCGTTGGGAAGAACAGTTGTTAGTGGTAAAAGAAATGTATAATTTAGGTAATAATTTCACTAAATTGTTATTAGGAGCGAAGTTAACAGGCGATGCCGCAGACTGGTTTCATTCTGTACCCGGACATCTATTGCTAACGATGAATGAATTATTAAGTAAGATGAGGACGTTTGATAGGAAAGAAAAATGATTATTACTTAGAAAGGAGTTCGAAAATCGAATATGGCTTCAAGGCGAAACATTCTGTGAGTATTTTCACAAAAAACTCATTTTAGCTAACAAAGTTTCTATAGATGAGGAGGAAATTGTAGATTATATGATAGAGGGAATCCCTATTAAAGCAATTAAGCATCAGGCTATGATGCAACAATTTCCTAATAAAGAAGCTATGTTAAGGGCCATGGAGGAGATCTCACTTTATCCAAACCAGAAGATACAGAAAAACGTAAAACAGTCGTTTAATAATAATGAAACGAAGCCAGTGGGGCAGATAAAGAAGATCGAAGGTGATCCGGAAGTGAAACACGAACCGAAATGTTACAACTGCAATATGATGGGGCATATAGCAGCTAAATGTCAGATGCCGAAGAGAGAAAAAGACGCATGTTTCAAGTGTTATCAATTAGGACACAAGTCCAAGGATTGTCCAGCAAAGGAGCCCAAAACTGACAGTTTGAAGGATGCTGGAAAAAAGAAGAACGACGTCAACAGCGTGTTCGAAGAAGATGAAAATTTTCGTAGAGACATTTTATATCATTTTATATCAACTATGCGATGATAAAGGACAGAGTAAGGTGGAAAGTACACTTAATACTTTGCTTGATACCGGCAGTCCCGTAAGTTTTATAAAAGAAAATTTTATACCAAATAATTTAGTTGTTTCAATTTTGCCAGGAGATAATAATTATAGCGGATTAAATGGTAGCACATTAAAAGCTAAAGGGCGCGTAACAGTTAAAGTTGCGTTTAATAATAAAGAACCGAAATTTGTTTCATTGTTAGTAGTTCCAGTAACTTCAGTGACAGCTGCAGTTGTAATAGGTCGAGATATTTTGCGACAATTTTATGATAAAGAAACTCCGTCAGTAGAAGAAAAGTAATTCACGAAGATCAAGTAATTCACGAAATACTTAATATTGATGTCGATTTCTCGAAACAAAAAATAGAAGACTCGTTAAATATTAATCCGGAATTAACTATAGAGACCAAGACAAATGTTTTAAAAACATTATATGTTGAAAACTATGTTAAACCAGTAAGACCAGATATACCTGTTACTGACGCGGAACTTAAATTAACACTTAAAGAAGAAAAACCTTTTCATTTCAATCCTAGACGACTTTCGTATATGGAAAAGAATGCTCTTCGTGTGTTGTTAGATTCTTTGTTAGAAAAAGCAATTATACGTCCTAATGAGTCCGAATACGCATCACCAATTGTGCTAGTACGAAAGAAAACAGGAGATATTATGTATAGATTTCCGCGAATTGAATAAGTTATTAGTAAAAGATAATTATCCGATACCTAATATAGAAGATTTAATTGATTCGCTGTATGGAAAAAAATATTTTACGATATTTGATTTGAAAGACGGATTTTACCATATAAAGTTAGCGGAAAATTCAATTAAATATACTACTTTTACTACACCTTTTGGCCAATATGAGTTTATACGAATGCCATTCGGTTTAAAGGTAGCACCGTCTAGATTTCAACGCTATGTTAATCAAATATTAATTGATCTTATTCGTGAGTCGAAAGTTGTCGTTTACATGGATGATATTTTTGTTTCGTCAGTGATAATCGAGGAACATTTTATAATATTAAAAGAAGCATTTAAAAAATTCGTAGAAAATCGGCTTCAGTTAAGAATTGATAAATGTAAATTTTTACAAACGGAAATAGAATTTGTAGGATATTTAATTTCAGAAAAGGGCATAAGTCCAACAAAGGAAGGAGTAGTAGCAGTTCAAAAAATACCTGTTCCTCGTAATATAAAGGAAGTACAGAGTTTTGTAGCATTATGCTCATATTTTCGAAAATTTATTCGATCGTTTTCGATAATACCTAAACCTCTATATGATTTGTTACGAAAGAATGTTCAATTTTATTTTGGAAAAAATGAAGCATTTAAAAACTTAAAGAAGAAGCTAGTAGAAGCACCAGTGTTGACTATATATAATCCATATAACGAAACTGAGCTTCATTGCGACGCAAGTACTGTAGGTTCGGAGCTGTATTGCTACAAAGAGGAAATGACAAACAATTTCATCCGGTATTTTTTTTCTCTAAACGCACTACGGACGCAGAATCGAGATACCATAGTTTTGAGCTAGAGACGTTAGCAATTGTATATGCTTTGCGACGCTTTAGAGTATATGTAAATGGTATTAAATTTAAGATTGTAACAGACTGTAATGCTTTAGCTCTTGCGTTAAAAAAGAAAGATATAAATCCGCGCATAGAAAGATGGATATTAGAATTACTTGAATTTGATTATATAACCGAACATCGTCCAGGTACAAAAATTAATCTTGATGCGTTAAGTAGACTACCTGCAGATGTATTAGTCATAGAAGATAATTCATTCGAACTGAATTTGTCCCTTAGTCAAAGTCGCGATAAAAAGCTTCGTGAATTGCGTGAAGAACTTCAAAAAGCAGAGGATGCACATTTTGAAATGAGAAATGGAATAGTTTATGGAAAACATAACAAAGATTTGTTATTTTATGTTCCTCAAGCAATGGAATCGCACGTTCTTAATCAATACCATGATCAAATGGGTCATTTGGGAACTGAGAAAACATTAGAGACAATGTTAAAAAATTATTGGTTTCCTTGTATGAAACAAAAAATTAAGAATTACATTTCTAATTGTTTAAAGTGCATTGCATTTTCTCCGTCAACTGGTAAAAAGGAAGGATACTTGCATTCTATTCCTAAGGGTCAAATACCGTTTGAAACGTATCATATTGATCATTATGGACCGATAGATAAAGATCGATTAACGAAGCAGTATTTTTTAGTTGTTATTGATGCGTTTACGAAGTTTACAAAATTATATCCAACAAAAACCACGGCAACTAATGAAGTAATTAGTAATATGACATCACATTTTTACAATTATAGTAGACCACGTGTTATTATACCAGATCACGGTTTTTACTTCTAATGAATTTCAAGAATTTTGTAAAGAAAATGATGTTCAACACATTCGTATTGCGACTATTTCTCCTAAAGCGAATGGTCAGGTAGAACATACAAATAGAGTTTTAGGGCCCATGATAAGTAAACTCATAAATAACGATGAGAAAATATACTGATACAAAGTAATAACAGATATTGAATTTGCAATAAATAATTCGGTTCATAAAACCACAGGCGAAAGTACTGACTCCTAGTAAACTTTTATTTGGAATAGATCAAAAAGGTAAAATTATCGACAGAATTCGTGAATACTTAGAAAACACAATTAATAACGATAATGATCGCGATTTAAAGAAATTGAGAGATAGAGCTGCTAAGAAGATAGAAAAAAGTCAAAAATACAATAAGGAATACTTTGATAAAAAACGTAAACCAGCACACATGTACAAACTAGATGATTATATAATGATAAGAAACATAGATACTACTAAAGGCGCTTCATATAAAATTATACCAGAATTTAAACGGCCTTATAAAATAGCGCGAGTTTTGCGACACGATAGATATGTTATAAAAGATATCGAAAATCATCAGGTAACTAACAAACCTTATGAAGGAACATGGGAAGCAGGAAATATATATATATATATATATATATATATATCAGACCATGGATACAAGACAAACCTTTAGAAAATTACTCTTAAAATTATAAATTCAAAAACGAATAATATTATGTTGCTATATGTTAGTTTTAGTTAATGTTAGTTACATTTAAGTAATATGTCTTTGTGAAATTTCTATTATTGTTATTAAGCACTTATAACGCCGGACTCCGAGGGCAGAGATCTAAAGTCAGAATTGGCCGAGTGTAATAGCAGTAGGCCTAGAGCTAGTAACTAGAATCCCTAGGTAATTACTTTAGTTCTCTTTTTGTTTAATCGTTGTAATTACTGAAAAGCATGTTTATGTTTTGTTATAAAAGAGAGAACGTGTGGTTCTTCTTCCTTCGACCTTTTCGAGTACAGACGTGTATTTTTAAACTCTGAATAAAACTTATATTTTAGTCTACTCCAGTCTTTAACTACGTGTCCTGACAACGATTCCCAGAGAACATTACAAATGTATATACATATGTATATACTTATAATGTATATACTTATAATGTATATACATGTATATGTATATATATTTACTACTATATATTTATATATATATACATTTTATTCATACATATATTTAAATATACATAGATACATACCTATAATTTGAGAAAAGAAAGAGAGTGAATTAATTTTAGGTACATTGCTTGTATATTCCATCAAATCATTTTTAGCAAAATAAGTGTTTAAATGACGAGATTCATGTTGAATCTGGACTATGAATAAGTCCATTATTCGGGAATCTGGAAAGACCTACAGACAGATTCATGTAATCGAATAAATATATAATCGAAAAAGAAGATGGCATTAACAATTTTGCATTAATATATCTATATATAATTATTTGCTATTTCTAAAGAAAGATTTGCTATTTTATGTCATATAATTTTAAATTATAATATATATTTTTAAATTTACAAATAATGTGTAACTATTTGACATAAATAATATTATAATTATTCAAAAAATATACTTGCCAAGTTTTTGTAAATTATAATATAATTTAAATATACTTGTTATCTGCTGTATAATTTTTTATTTAAATAGTTAAGATATTGTAAGAAATTGAGAAAAAATAATAATATATCGGCAGTTTTTCTATTTTTAATGAATGGTAAGACAATTTCAGAATTTTTTATCTTGTCACATTAACAAAAATTTTCTCATAATTAGCGTTAGAAATGTAAAATAACCTTTTGAATGATATCCGATTCGAGGAACATAATGAAGCCTTCGTTTAACCACCAGCGAGATCGACATGACGGATTGAAGAGATTACCAATCCATTGATATGTTATATCATGAGCTATTGAGCGGATTAATACAGTTTTAAACGCAGCAGGAGGTAATTCTTCATTGTAGATAATATCTGCTTCACTAAAAATTGTTTGTAAGTAATGCGGTTATGTCGAAATTATTTGCTATAAGCTTGCATAGTTTGCTTATGTAAATATTAAATATGTTGTACATATGTTAGAGAAAGATAGTTCATGTATTGTGTGTCAAAAAGAAAGAATTTGTTAAGAATGGATTAATTAAACTTTGATAGACAATTAAAATTTAGTTTTTTGTAACAATTTATTCAATGTATTATGTAAATTATATGTAATTATTTTTTATATAACTTTATATATGCTTTTATCCTTTTTCTCAATAATGAAATAAAATCGGTCATTTTATTTTCTAATATTTTCCGTCCTTCATATCTTCGATATGATAAAATAAATTTTCTAGCAATAAATCTTCTTTGATTATACAAGAAAAAATATATAGAAATTATACTCATACAATGCATTCAATGATAAGAATATAAACATATGTCCTAAATATAAACATAGGTCCACATTAAAATTGCTAAATCAATTAATGATTAATTAATAACGAAAAAGTATTTAAATGTACGAATGTGACTATTATATGATATAAATGTAAATTTATTCTATAACTCTATTATAATATTATATAACTGTTATCCTCATTTATTAAAATTCACTTATCAAAATTATTTAAGCATCAATATGAGCACATATTTCCGAATTATGAAATTCTTTCTAAATATTAAAATGACCAAATAAATTTTGTTATAAATCTCTCTTAAATTAAACCAATTCTAATAATAAGCGTAGAAAAATGCATATCTTTGAATTTTTTAATTTTAAAAGCCATAAATAATATATTTTAATAAATTATAAATATGATTATTTCTTGAATGTATGTATTACTTGTAAATAACCAGTCCATAAGTCTGCCAAATTCTATCTACTAAATTCGGAATAACGACATAATCCACTTTTGGAGCTCTTTCAAACATCTTCCAATAGATTTCTAAATACATAGTTACATTTCCAGCAACATAGTGCGCTAATTTCATGTGGGGTATCGAGTGCAATCTGCACCATGTGTTTACAATTTTCGTCGAAATAGGAACCTGATATAGATCATCAACATCATACATTATAATTGCTACTTCGTTTATTGACATTGGAGGTGTCGTGTGGAACAATGTATACATCCAGTCATTAGCTACAGGTTCGTATTCTTGTATCGCCATATTCGATAAAACTTTGTAATTTATTTTATGTTTTACGGAAATGTTAAAAGTGGTGCTTAATTCCGGCTTGTCCCAACACGGAAATAATTGTCGGGCTCCCCTCAGCTGGAGGACTACTGTTCCCATGAACCACCTACGACATTTTAACAACATACTTTAGATAACGCCAAATTGTCAATTTTCAGCGATTATTGGTATATAAATATTAAGGATTGCTGAATGTAGCAATGCGATTTATGAATAATATTTAAAAAATATAATATTTAGCATATTTTATTATTAATTTATTATTATATATAATAATATATATATAATTTAATATATAAATATATATAATGCATCTATACATATATATATATATATGTATAGATGCATTATATATATTTATATATTAAATTATATATATACATATATATATATATATACATATACAGGGTGTCCCAGAATAATGGGGACTAATCTCGTGTGCAGATAGAGTGGACTAAACTGAGTCGAAAAGTCTTCTACCATTTTGCCAAATTCGCAATAGTTATTGCGTTATTAATTAAAATATTTAAGACATAAACAAATAAGCCATCTTACATGCCTACCGATTCCGGCCTACCGCTTTCCACGCGCTCATTAGCTCAGATATTTTAATTAATAACGCAATAACTATTGCGAATTTAGCAAAATGGTAGAGGACTTTTCAACTCAGTTTAGTCCGCTCTATCTGCACACGAGATTAGTCCCCATTATTCTGGGACACCCTGTATATATATATATGTATGTATATATATATATATTTTTATCTATATATACAAATATATATTATATATAAATATCTTGTTTTTAATATACAAATATTATATATAAATTCCTTATTTTTAACATATCTTGATATTTACTCACTTTCCATGTGCTTTTTCGTTTGTGTACCCAGTTTGCAAAAACTCTTTGGAATGTTGATCTATTGAGTTAAAAAATTTCACGTACAGAGTATAAACTCCATTTTCTAAATTATTTTTAGGCAAGAATTTCTCGACGAAACCAAGAACAATATCCTCTTTATAGTTAACTAAATTTTTTAGTTTATAGCTTATTCCACTGTTAGCCGACTCCAAGTTTGCTTTCATTACAATCATACGTTGTGATATTTTTAAAGTTATGTTTTGTATTGCACATTTAATATAAATAGTGGCATTGGACTCGGCACTTACATAACCTGGCCATGGCCATTCCAATGTCATATTCAAGTTATAATGAAGCGGTATCAGACAGTTTGAACGATATTTAATCGCACTAGGCCACTTAATTATCGTATTTTTATCCGTAGGAAAAGCCATTGCCATTACAACAATATATAATAAAACATTTAATGACAATTTTAGGAACATCATGTCAATTTTTGTTCCAGATATCTGCAAAAACATTTCTTTGCTAAAACCAAGTAGAACAGAAAACAGAAATAGAGAAAAAGTAAATGCAAAAAAAAAAATGCAAAACTGTCGATTCCTGTGAAAAAGAGGAAACATTTAAAAAATTTAACAGCAATTAAAAAAATGCACAATCTATTTAAATAGTTGTTAACTCTGTTACAAAAAAAATTTTTTAAATTTTACATTTTATATTCTTTTATTACACAATGTATGTTAATTCTAATTCAATAAAAATGTGTTATCTATTAATTCAAGTTTTACCAAGGATAGAGAATGTATACGAAACTCATGAAAAACACAATTTAAATTCTTCGGATTATTAAGAGCCAGACGCGGATAGTACACTGCGTAAGTTTCAAGAAAAATTATTTTTTCTTAAAACTGAATTGTTATGCACAAATTTTATTTGTTGCGATATCAAGTACTTAACTAAACTCAAATCTGAGATTCATTTTTAATTTTTCCGTATCCCAGTAAAGAAGCATAGGCTAGAAAAATATCGGGACGAAGTCGCTGAATCATGCTAAATTGGGAATCGAATCCGAGTCTTTCGCTTGCTTGGCGCGACTGCTATTATCATTGAGCTATTCAAACCTCACACCTTGATACGTCTTATTTTGCCTACATATACATGATGTCCGGTAATAATCGCTTGACCTCTCGTGAGCGAGTTATACTAATTAGGAAAATTGAGAGAGAGGTCGGGTGATTATTTTACCGGACACCCTGTATATTTAATCATAACGCCATTTTTAGCCTATGCTTCTTTAGAGGGATATGAAGAGATATTAAAAATAACTCTCAGACTTGAGATTATTCGAGCATTTGGTATCGCACCAAGTAAAAATTGTGCCTTGTACAAAACTATTTAATATAAAAAAAAACAAATAATTTCTTTCCAAACTTACACAGTAATATCCGCGTCTGGTTCTTAATGCCCTAGAAAAGTTAAATTGTAAAATTCAATTTTTTAAAATTATATTGATAACTCACAATATGATTTATTCTCTATGTTATATTGATAACGATAACTTTTTCATAATTCTCTTATAAGACGCTATATTTGTAATACGCTTTTAAACACACACACACACACAGTTATTTTGATTAAATATATTATCAAAACAGATAGTTATGTGCTAATTTTTTTGTGTGTTGATTTGTGTTATGACTTTCTGATTCGCGCAAATAAACCTTCAGATAATTAAAATAGAAGCACAGCAAAGCACATACATTCCGTTTTGCTAAATATTATTTGATTAACTATGTGATGAAAGCAATATCTGTATTTTTATAAAATTGTATTACTAAAGTCTTGTATAGTCGTGATAAATTCCTGATCTTAATGCCTTGTATAATATTCGATTTGACGATCATGTTCCTTTAGTTTCAATTTTAAATAGCCTAATTAATTTATACTCCGTATTATAAAACAGCAATCAGTTATATTAAATACATTTAATTTAAGAACACACTAAAAGATATACAAAATATAATTTAAATCTGTGTGTGTATATTGAAACATTGTAAATGATATATCAAAATAATAAATGTAATTGATAAATGGAATATAATAAATGTAACTTGAAATATCGAATATTGAATAAATTATAACATATACGGCGAGGAAATGCTATTTGTGACAGGAACAATAAAAAAATAAGGAATAATTTCTTTTTTTTTTAACAAAGATTTCATTATTAAAATAGCCTGCCTCTATGTGACTATACAAAAGCTATACGTAAGTAGTCTTACTTAAATGGAGCAATTAAATATCTATTTTGGAAATTAAAAGATAAGAAATATGCATTACATAAATTAAAGATGTGCTACTTATATTCAAGTTGTCAGTTATAGTTCCAGTATTTAAGCTAAATTGTGTATACTTGTGTGTCTTCTAATTGAAAAATCTAAACAATTTTTTTTCATAAGTTTATTTTTCAAAAATATCAAGATATGAATGTTTCATCTTCTTTTATTCTATTAACTACAATTATATATTTCTGTGTCGTGTATATTATAATATCATATAAAACAAGTTTGATTGAGAGATACAGCATGAAGCTTCTTTCAAAAATCTTAAATTTCAAAATATATGATATATAGATTTAAGCACAAAAATATAAAATAATTCCTTCTAATAACTGGGCTTCATCCGTGTAGTTTGACGTACTTTATCAATATGTTATTATTATCAGGTTTATGTCACTTGTAAGTCATGTATACACTGAAGAAACGGATAACAAAGAAGCAATCGTTGCGAAATTAAACTTATTTCAAATTTTGTCGAAATACGTCTCATGAGCAAATCAAACTGAACGTGAATAAATAACACAAAGAAACTTTCCATTAGCATTTATATTTTATATACATTTTTCTAAGAACAAAAATTAACATCCATCGTGTCTGTTCTTTTTTATATTTATTACATATTTAATTAAACATAATGTTAGAGAAGACATTGACTCTAGATATCCATTAAGAAAAAAATGTATCAAACAAAGCATACACAATTTGTTTTTAATTTTTAATTTGTTACATATTAAGATGATTAAAAGAAGCTGTTATAATTTACGCCTAAATGTTTTCATATTTATTGTAGTATGCAAAGAATAAAAATAATAGTTGAAGTAAAAAAAAACGTCTTTTTTAATATTTTCTTAAAAATGGAACAAAATATGTTTTAGAAGAAAATAAGAACGCTGTAATCTCGTGTTCTTTACATATTTTTATATGCATATATTTAAAAAGAAATATCTAATGTCCTGTGTTTGACTTACCTTATTTGTAGAATTTATTATGAGCCGTTACTTTAGCCAAAAGTGTATCGCTGAATTGTGATCTTAACGCTTCGAAGGACCATCGAGAACTGACGACGTTTTCGGTATGATAATACAATATATGAAGTACTACGTATGTCATATAAACATGTTCTTATTAAGCCTTGTGTCCACGATACTATAGAAATCGTTCTGAAATCTCGATTCAGAGTTCTCGAATAGAAATAGTTGTACACTTGGCGTCATGAATGCCTTCCCACCTGAAGACAGCCGAAATAACTAGAGACAATGCGTCTAGCATTATTGACTCGAAAGCAGCTGTCTTCAGGTGGGAAGGCATTCATGACGCCAAGTGTACCTTTATGACTCTGGATAGCGTGTAGTCGAGTATGTGAAGTTAGCTACTATAATTTATTATAGAATTACATATTTATTATATTTATTCCCAAGGAGAACAAAGTCAAGATGATGTCATTGTGACGTCAAGATGACGGGAAAATATCAGAGTTTGATCACTAAACTATCATGACTCCAAAATGGCTGTACAGTGACTCGTCACAAAATCAATATATGACGATATTTTGACTTTCAGGATTTTAATTCGAATATTTTCAAAAACATAATTTTTTCTGCGAGGAGATTGCCTGGCACTTATTGATATTGAAATTATCATATATATATAAATATATTTATTTCACTTTATTTATTGAAAATTTTAGTTTTATGACGTCACAAAACCGTCCTTGCCAGGAACCATAATGACGTCATCATGACTTATAGAACTGACTTTTGAAAGATGTCATTTTGACATCATTTTGAGTTATGCGTTCTCCTTGGGATTTATTATATTTTACGTTCACCAACATTGATTAGCTATTTATAAAGTAATAATGTTGGCAACAAGGAATTAAATCGATATAAAGGAAGAGGCTCACTTGCGAACAGTACAATTGGACACGTTGCAATTGCACACCGTGCTATTAGACACATGAAGTTGCGCGCAGTTCTTTTACGCACAGTTCTTTTGCGCACAGTTCATTTGCGCACACGTTCTTAAGGCACCCCTACCGACGAAGTGGGTGCGGGAGGGGGGGCCGAAGGCCCCCCCTTGCAACCCCCCGTGTGTGTGTATTTTTACCTAATTATTCTAATTATTTAGTTAAATAAACTGTGTAAAAGAACTGTGCGCAAAAGAACTGTGCGCAAATGAACTGTGTGCAAAAGAACTGTGCGCAAAAGAACCGTGCGTATCTTCATGTGTCTAATAGCACGGTGTGCAATTGCACTGTGCGCAAATGAAGGCTTCTCGATATAAACCTAGCAACTAGTACGGAAAAATGGGACAGGATGCATTTTTCTGTACGAGATTTCTATTCGAGATATTCATCCGAGTTGCCTGTGTCCACGATTCGAGTTTTAGTAACTTTTTCTCGGATCGAGGACTAGAGATTTGTAGTATCGTGGACAGAAGACTTTACGACTGCGACCGTAGACGTACATAGACGTATAATATATAGACCGAGCGTCTGGCCCATAGACTTATATAGGGTGCTTTCCATTTACATGCACTTGTGTCGACTTACGTTAACTCAAGTGAACTCGAGTTAGTAACCTCAATACGATAAATGGAAAGCCATGCTTGGTCACGCTTGACTCACCATCTAAACAGAGTCACTCAAAGTTGACTTGTGTCATCGACAAAAAGCGACACAAATGTAATGGAAAGCAGAAATGATACTAGGAGTCAGGTTGTGTCAACTTGTGTCACTAAATGGAAAGCACCCATAATAGACTGCGCGTCCTGTGAGACGAATTGAAGACTACATTAAAGTGAGAGAGCAATAGCCTGAGTGAGTGTGTCTCTGTCTAACATGCGCGTTGGTGGGGGAAATAAGGAGGAGTGGAGAAGAGGAGAAGAGGTCCCCCTCTCTTAACAAAAAGCAAGAGAGAGAGAGCATCACTCACGCAATATCTCTGTCCTTCAATGTAGTCTTCAGCGCGCCCATAAGGACGCGCAGTCTATCTATAGAAGTCTATGCCTCAGTGTTGTAACTGGGTATGGTTAGACTGTGGGCGTTTTCCAGCAAGTGACACAGACGACACGAGAAGCCTTCACTTGCGCACAGTACAATTGGACACGTTGCAATTGCACACCGTGCTATTAGACACATGAAGATGCGCACAGTTCTTTTGCGCACAGTTCATTTGCCCACAGTTCATTTGCGCACACGTTCTTAAGGCACCCCTATCGATGGGGCGGGTGCGAGAGGAGGGGCCGAAGGCCCCCCTTGCACCCCCCGTGGTGTGTATTTTTACCTAATTATTCTAATTATTTAGTTAAATAAACTGTGTAAAAGAACTGTGCGAAAAAGAACTGTGCGCAAATGAACTGTGCGCAAAAGAACCGTGCGCATCTTCATGTGTCTAATAGCACGGTGTGCAATTGCAACGTGTGCAATTGTACTGTGCGCAAATGAAGGCTTCTCATACAGTATAATATATTATACATACATTTATAAAACTTGAAAACACGTTTGAGAAGTTTTACGATAAATCTTGTAAGGTTAGGTGTTAAAAGTTCAGGGAGTCGATTGTGTATCTTGGAACGAAGTGAAAATTACAAAAGTGAACAGATTTACTAGATTTCGACAAATGAAATTGTAGATATTCTAGTGAATTTCCTCACTTTTGTAATTTTCACATTGTTTTAAGATACACAATCAACTCCCTGTGCACACTGTGTATCCGTTTCTGTGTATCGCGTTCCATTTAACTGTGACAAACTGTACTCGAGTGTGTTAACCTGTGTCGATTTGTGTCTCCTAAAAGGAAAGCAACCAAAGATAGAATGAACTCTGTGTCACACTGTGTC
>OX424454.1:10364547-10477990 GCA_949152495.1 Lasius fuliginosus | reverse complement strand
AAATAAAAAATTATCTATTTTTGCAGAGAGTAAAGAGATACAAACAGATTCAACTCTGTCAAGAAATTTACCCCATAAAAAATTAATAAAATTTAAAAAAAGAAATGCAACGCTGCGAAAGAAAATTTACAAGTTACAGAAGAAAATAAATACAAATATAATAAATACGAAGAATAAGATGAGACTTAAGAGTGTATTGAACAGTACTTTAATTTAACAGATAAATTTCTGCCAGCACCCATTGCAGAATTTGTTAAAAACTCAAGTTCGTCTACATCAGCAAAAGAAAAAAGGTAGAAAATATACCGTAGAATTTAAGGAATTTTGTTTGGGCATATATTTTAACGATGCAAAATGTTATGATTTGTTGAGCAAAATTTTACACATGTTACTTACCAACTAAACGAACCTTACTACGCATGATAACTAATTTAAAAATTTTACCAGGCATGCATGATTTTTTATTTGATGCGTTGCGAAACAAAATTAATACATTTGAAATTTCCACCGATAAATATTGCATTATGTGTGTTGATGAAGCTTCGTTAAAAGCAAATTTATTTTATAATATTAGTAATGATGAAATCGTAGGATTTGAAGATGTCGGAAGTGGCAAGTCTTTCTCTCCTGCATGTAATGTTATATGCAGTTATAATGATTAGAGGCATGTGTAGATCATGGAAGCAACCTTTAGGTTATTATTTCTTACATTCTACATTTTCATCTATTCAGCTTAAAAATGTGATCAGTGAGACAATTATTAAATTGCAAGGCATTGGATTGAAAGTGGTAGCACTAGTTTCAGACATGGGTAGTAACTTCATACAAATGACAAAGTTGTTTAACGTCACTACAAATTCTCCATATTTTATTATAAACAATGAACAAATTGCTTATTTTTTTGATCCTCCACATGTACAAAAAGCTTGTAGAAATAATATTTACAATAACGTTATATGTGCTAATGGTAAAGAAATATCTTGGACTTACATAAAACAATTATACACAATAGATAGTAAAAAAGAAAATCGATTATCACCAAAACTCACTAATTCTCATATTCGACCTATTAATTTTGAACGCATGAAAGTTAAGTATGCCGTCCAAGTTTTAAGTGCATCTGTTGCTTCCGCTTTAAAAACACTTGTAACGCTAGATCTTTTACCAACCGAGGCACTTGCTACATCAGAATTTATTGAAACCATGGATAATTTATTTGATATATTTAACTCATCTAGTGTCAATAGTAAAAAACAATATAAAAGAGCTTTTGCTGGTACAAAATCTGAAGAAACTTTTTTATTATCAGTAAAAACGTATATATCTAACATAAAAATATATAATAAAAAAAATCAAGATATTAGTAATAAAGTAAAAGCTTTTGATAAGTGGATTCACAATATTAACAGTCTGCTTCATTTATGGTCTTATTTGAAAAAAAATTGTTCAGATATTAAATTCTTACTTATGCGGAGATTTAACCAAGATCCAGTAGAAAATTTATTTGGAATAATAAGGTCTTTAAACGGTAACGCTTACAATCCAACGCCAATACAATTTTATTTTACATTTAAAAAAGTTTTTGCAAAAAACTATTGTAATGCAGCAAGTGGGAATTGTGCTGAGGACTATGATAAGATATTAACTGCATTAAAAAACTACACACACAAAAATCCTATTATACAACATGAAACGCAAAAAGAAAATTCTATTAAACTAGATAATCATGATTATCATCGTATTATGGATGTGACAGAACAAAATGCCTTTCGATACATATGTGGTTATCTTTTACGTAAATGCCTTGATAAACATTCTTGTGATGTGTTTAACGTTTGCAAAGCAATATATTGATTTAGACAACACGTCATATTATTGTTTTTTTCGAACATATTACTCTACTGAAGAAAATCTCTATGGCAGTTTGTTAATGCCTAACAATGAGTTTATTGAATATATAAAACAATTAGAATCTTGTTTCTTCAAGAATTTTAAAGAGTTAATGTTACAACAAAAAATTATTTATAAGTTAATATCTATTTGCAGTAGTATTAAGTTTAGTCATCCTTGTTCACAATTTCCATTATAATATTTAATTAAATTATATTGCAGAGTCAGGTTATTTTATACTTTGAAATTTATAAACCGAGAATTTAAATCACAAGGAGGTCATAAAAAAATGATAATTTTGCGCCACAATTAAATATTTTTTATTTCATTTATTTCTTTCATGTATTCGTTTTAAATATTTTGTCTTAATATTTCGTTTTAAATTTAATATTTTCATTATAATGTTATGTTTTTCTTATATTTTCTATAACATGTATTCTTTTTAACATATTTATGTTTGTATAATATATATATGTATATATAATACTAATATGTATTCTCTTTTATTATTGCAATCTTTAACACAACTTATGATGCTCTATAAATATTCCCATATATTCATTTCCTTTTATTTCAACTGTGTTTATTGAATTTCATTTCTTACTTTTTTCACTGTTCTTTTTAATCTTTATTAATTTTTCCTTGCTTGTGGGGTTTTACTGGTATCAATTACTAACACTATTTGCAACAGCCTACATCTTAATATTATTTTATATTTTAGAATTGCACTGAAATATCTTGGCATCTCCAGATATTTTGTCGTTTACAAAAACAAAACTGCTGCTACACAATAAGATCAATTTGTAAATGACTCAGGATTCCGGATGAATCTTCATTTTATATATGTATATGTATATACTGACATTAAAAACAGAAAATAAATTTGCATTATTATCTTTATCTCATTAAAAAAGACTTTGCGTTAGATGTTATCGCGATTTTTAATGTTCAAATTGAGCGCCCGTACGGCCTATAACATGGCTGACCGTCACGTAATCGAACCCCAGCTACATCAAAGGAGCCGACCGCTACTGTCACTACTGTATGTAGTTATACTGTGGTTATACTGTGGTTGACAGTTGCGGATTGACCAATAGTACAAGTGAATTGATGGTACTATGGTACTTTGTTCCAAAAGAGAGAAAGGACGGAAATCTAACAAGGAAAGAAGAAAAATAAATCAATTGATCAACGATCAGTCGAGTAATTGCGATAGTAATCACGAGTGATCGATATTCCGTTGTTTTATTCAGTTTTATTGCTAAACAAATTGTTTCATTTGAGTGTATTGAGCATAATTAGACTTTATGTATAAAATGGCCGTAAAAGAAAAACAAACGGAACTCTCATTTGAGGAGATAGAATGGAACGTGGAGAATGAGATTCAGCTTTTCTTCTCTATGAACGGACACAAACCAGTCGGTAAGATGCGAAAGCCGGCGCAGCGATTTGAGGTTATGTTTACTAATATTGTTATAAACAATAAAATATAAATTCTCAATTGCAATTTAATGAATTGTTCTTAAGGTGTCAACAAATATTTTCACATGGTGTGCATATGGGAAAAATTTCGTGCTGCCATTCACAAGGATGTGTCATTGAAGATGATTTGGGATCATTTGGAATCTATGTATGATCTTATGGCTTTGGTAAGCATTAATGTATAGAAATAAAAAAGTTTAAATGAAAATGTCTAGAAAATGTTAGAGTTGTTTGTTAATTTAATTGTGTTGTATTATTTTTTCCAATAATTCAAATCTGGATCTATAATAAGAAGTTGTATCTAGTATTAAAAGAAAAGTTTTACATTATCACTGAAAAAAATGTTTGAAATTTTTTCAAAGCCATAATTTTACATATTTTTTTCCATATATATATATATATATATAAATTTTTTAATAGGATGACATGGAAGATTTACCTTTTCCTAGTCAAGAGATGGATTTTTCTTTACCGGAGACAGAATATGTAGGAAAGCCTCGAAAGAAGGAAGAATTGGAGACAAAACTAAAGGATCAGAGAGACAAATACAAAGAGATTAAGAAAGAAAAGGATATTAAAGAGAGTTTAAAAAAAGACAGTATACTGCGTGATTTTAAAGGAAGCAAAGACATGGAAAAAAAGAAGGAAGAAATAAAGAAATATGTGAAAGAAATGGAGATTAAGAAAGATAAGTTTAGGGATGTGAAAGACACAAGGAAGGAACATAAATCTTCGAAAGGCCGTTCAAAGGGTAAAGATGATTTAGAAGAAAGTGGTAAACAATATTTTAATCTCAATTATTTAGTGATGTATCCTAATTAATGAACCTCTCCCACAAATTGCCATTATATTTTTTCCTTAAGCAAATGGAAAGAAGGAGCGCAAGGATTCCGAATCTGGTCGCGAACTTTTGAAAAGAATCCCCAAGAGACCAACTAGGCAAAGTGTAGACAGTTCTTCCAAAGCTTCTAGTCCATGTGACACACCTCCGCCGAAACGAAGAAGGATATAACAAATAAACTAATAATAAAACTAAAAGGTTCTGATATACAAATACAAATTCAGGTAGGATACAAACTAATAAGAGCTAGGCACAGAAATTAGACGCAATAAATTTGTTTTTAAAATCTCTATTTAATTTGAACGTTTCGATCCTTCCTTTGGACCATCTTCAGCAGATCGATTAGCAAAAAAATCCACGTGTTTTGATCCACATCCCACATAATCACAGCAGTACTGTTTTGTATATCACTGAGGTCAGGATGTTTGCTCCTTGTTCTTCATCTCGTCTTCCATCGCTTTGAGGAACTTACCAGGGATGTGGAACGGTAATGTGGATCAAGACATGTGAATTTTTTGCTATTCGATCTGCTGAAGATTGTCCAAAGAAAGGACCGAAACGTTTAAATTAAAAAGAGATTTTAAAAACAAGTTTATTGCGCCAAATTTTTGCACCTAGCTCCTATTAGTTTGTTTCCTATCTGAATTTGTATAAGGATATAAAGTATCGTAAATGTGGACATTGTCACATTTATATCTCATGTTAAGCTCGGTTGTACAATTTATTATATGTGACTATATATATATTATATGTTACTGTATTCTAACGATATGGACATGATGTGTGTACACACACACACACACACACACATATATATATACACATGTATATAAAAGGCGTTTAAAATTTTTATAAGATTTTACACTGTAAATCTTAAATATATCATCATATTTCTAAATATCTTTGTCTTTTAAGTGTTTAATACTCAAATAAGAAATAATGAAAAGAAATGAAAAGAATTATCTGAATTTTATATAATTCTACCCAATTTCACATAATTTTTCTATTTTTTAAGATATCAAATTTGCTATATACACTTTTCTATAATTCTTATTATTCCAGAATATACAATTGTTTTATATGAGATGCAGAAAGTAATGTATAGTTATATCTTGCAATTTTAAGTAGGAATAAAAAATAAGACATAAAATGCGCTCATTCTGTGATTTACTGCTAGATCTTACAAGTTATAATTGTGGCGAGGAAACGCAAGAAAACAACACTGTGAAATTTGTGGTTACCAGCCGAGATTTATTGAAAAAAATCGTGGAATTCTCATTGTTAGGAATGTTTCTTTTACGAGTAGAATAGGATCTCGTTCGCGATCGGCAGTTTCTTCTCGGGAGACACGTGACAGGAGTACTCATCATCATCATCATCATCATCATCATCATTGGCGATTGAGGATCCATGCGTAGAGGATTCGCGCCCGTAGAAAGCCCATAGCTGCTGAAGTCCGGTGGTGGCTGGCGACCCGTTTTTCAATATTGATTAAAGCTGCTGTCCTGCATTATCGTAGTCTTCTCGCCTCGCGTTCAGACTCGAGCAAGGTTAGGAGATCGCCTTCCCGCACTGGTCCTTTCACGTTCCTGATGATCTGCCGATTTTGCTCCCCCAGGAACTCCACTTTCACCTGGGTGCACTGTCCCTGCGAACCAGTGCGACCCAGGACTTTGATCACGCGTGCCAAAACGACTGGTTTGTCCATATTCGCTTTTCACGTGGCTCACGTGTAAGTTGTCTAACGCAAATGGAAGAGATTCGCGCATGAACGATACGATGAAGCGGCGCGGAGCGGCGTAAATTCTCCGTTGACTTCCGGTGAGTCGCTGCTGTCCAATAGCAAACATGACGCGGGTCAACTTTGAATTGATTTTAAAATATATTCTTTGTAACTGATATTTAGCAACGAAAGCGATACAGCGGTATGCAGCTTCCAGGAAATGTTTTGGTTTTATTTATGAATTTAAAAAGTGAAATTTTGGAAATGGTTGTAAATTAGTCAGTCGTATAATAAAGTAGAAATTTCATAAAAATCGAAAAATTACTAAATTTTTCGAACTCTAATAATTTTGAGATAATTTATTGAAGTGATTTTTGGATTTATTTGAACTTCATGATTTTAATATTTTTTTTTCTTTGTAATTGTTTAATTAGAAATCAAACATCTCAGAATTGTTAACATTAGTGCATATAATTCATGGATTTTTCACATAATTCACAAATATTATAGTAATAATTAATTACCAAGAGAGAATTATTTCAATCATTGTCACAATAGTAATATTTTATGTTTTATTCAACTAAAATACATGTGTGATATCATGTATTTATATTATCTTGCATTTATATAGTCACCAATAATACAGAATAAATGTGGACACATATTGCACACGTGTCAATTATAGTACCTTAAAAATACATTGAAGATTCAAGTCTTTTTACATCTCTGATAAAACTTATGTGTATGCATATATATATATATCTCTCTATTTGAATCAGAACTTGAGATTGATATAATTTTAACAAATTAAATTTTTAATGCTATCCGATACAAGAATACATACTTTACGTCAATCTCTCCTTCGCAGTATTTCTATTTTTTTGTGAATAAATTCACGAACACACTTTTGCATAGCATGAATAGCAACGAAATCCTAGCTAAAATTGTATCATTTTCCATCACCATTTTGAACTAATACTATGTTGTGATGAAAATGGACCCTGACATACTTTAATCGCAATTACAAAAAGCTCTTATTTTAATAGCATAATTTGTACCATAAGGTACATATTTAGTGTCGCTACTAACTAAATAACTCCTCTTACAATCAGTCAAAGATTTGTTTTATTCCACTCTTTTTTTCTCCAACAATAACATTAAAAGCTAGCACAGGCTTCTGAAGAAAAATATTTATCAATTCAAAGCACTATACACATTCACAAATTATGAAACAGTATTCGAGTAGTTTTCTTCATTTTTGTTCCCATTTCTGTGTTTCCATCGGTTATATTACCATCTAAAGCAACATCCGACGAAAAGACATGGAAATGTTATGACGGATAGTAGACTGTCGACATTAGTACAACACTGAATGAGATAACAAAGATTCTCACAATATTTGCAATATTTTTTACTGCCACAAATTGGTGGAAAGAGTCTGCCCGGGTAACGCGGCGGGATTGGCAGGTTTGCCTGTCGTAGAGGAAAAATTCATGTCACCCAGAGACATTTGTGACATTTGTTGTGACAACTGAAATATCATTACAAATTATTTAAAAAATAATACTGACAGATTTGATCTAATATAGATAATAATATTACGACGTAATGTACATAGACGAAAATACATAACTTTATTTATACATTCATTTTTAGTGTACACACACACACACACACACACACACACACACACACACACACACACACACACACAACACAGAATATCTCAAAACATATTTGTTAAAATTTACATACTTGAGCAGTGAATGCAGCAGTTTGTTGTTGCTGTGCTGTTAAATTAAAGAAAGGATTACTGCCAGGAGCTGGCTGAAGATTTTGTGTCAACATACCACTCCACCCATTATTACTAGTAATACTAGTTTGTCCTAATTGCATCATCTACAAAATCAGAAAAAGTTGAAAATTTCAAATGTAAAAAAAGAGAGATTGTGAGAATAATTATATATATTATATTCCGAATAATAATACATAAACATGCAAAAAATTATTTACCATTTGAGATGGCATAGCAGCATTTGGTACACCATTTAGTTGATTTATTTGCCCTATATGTAAGCCTAAAGGATTGGCTGCTACAGCACCTATCGAACTAGGATTTGTTATAATTTGATTTTGATTGACAAGTATCTGATTTGTAACCGGGATTTGTGTAGAAAGTTGACCAATTTGACCCAAAGAGCTTTGTTGTCCAAATGTACCCACATTTTGCTGTTTATATGGTATAGAATGTTGAGAATAAACTCCTCCTGAAATATATGTAAATAAAAATACAATGTGCATGTAATTTTTAATATATTAGTTTTTGAAATCAATAATATTTCCGTCACATGTGCATTACCTGGAACACCATAAACAGATGATTGATGACTTGGTGTGCCATATAATGCTAAAATACTGTCTTTTGTCATTTTGCTTTTTTCTTGAGATAGTGGCATTGTTTGATCAAAGAAACTTTCTTCTTCGGTTTTACTTATAGTAGTGGCTGCTTTACTTCCATTAGAAATGTCATTTCCAGTTGTGGCTGCTGAAGCAGGTGGTGCAGACAAAAAGGAAGAAAATACGTCATCTCCAGAACCATTTACATTTATTTGGTTAGTTGCTGGTGCATCTGTTAGAACATTGGTGTGAACAAGATGTTTAATATCCCACAGATTATATGCATAAAAGATGAAAAACGTACCAAGACCTAAGAGATCCAAAATTGCAGAACTTTCTTTTGTTCTACCAAGTTTAGGACTGATAGAACTGCGAGGTTTTGGCAATTGAGGCACTATTTCCGGTTTTTTTACAAGTGGGAGTACAGTGGTCGCAGCTTCGGAACTTTCCTTTTTTCGTCTGCGTTGTCTCTCAGCCTCTTCATCAAGTTCTTTGTCCCAATTGACCTATGGCAATATTTCTTATTTAAACTAACAAATACACCATGGTATAATCGTGCAGATACAAAATGAATTACACACAAATATTTATACAATATAATTTATCTATAGTAAATAAATAATGTCACAAAACAGAACATTACAAAATTTCTTTACACATACACTTTAATGTTTATGTTTTAATCAAAATATGTTGAAAAGCAAATATTAGAAATAACAATCATACTTTTGGTAAAGGAGGTGGCACCCACTCTCTGGCTATGTATTTTTTGTGTTCATATTTTGCCCGAATAAAACTTTCAAGACTACAATCTGTTTGTGGTCTTCGAAAACTATCTGGAAGATTTGCCTCATAGACTGCTCTGGCTCGAGAATTACCCATTTGCTGTAAGCTCTAGAAATTTAAAGAGATTATCTTATTTTAATAAATTAAATATAACATCTTAAATGCTTAATGTATTAGTATATAATATAAAGTTTACATAAAGATTGGCAAATAAAAATAGAATAAAACACTTAATCGTTTCAATATAATATAATATTTCTTATTTGTAGAATATATACATATTATCTATTTAAGAAAATATTTAAAACCTAAAGTATATAGAAGAATAATAATTAATGTCTTATATTATATATATATATATATACATATATATATATGTATAATTTTATAAAAAATATAGACAAAAATAAAAATTCTTGAAATGTGAATGTTATTAAAAACTGATTAATCTTTCTGTAAAAGCAATTGTGTACTTTATAATAAGATTCATAAAAAGATTTATAAACATATATTTTAGATATTTTTCAATACAAAACTTTAATAAACAATAAAAATATTATCTTTTATTAAAAGATTATGAAATGTATATATTATACACATATTATATACATATTATATAGTGTATATATTACATACTACTACTTGTTCTGGTGTCCATGTGTCTAAATTAACAGACTTGACTTTACTTATATGCACGCCAAGATTTCTGTGTATACCGGCGCATCGAATACACAAAAAAATTCCCAAGTTCCAACTAGCCCATCTTGGTCCTGTGAAACATATATTCATCCAGGATAACATAAATATTATCTCTCCTCTGAACATGGAATTTACTTAAAAGATTTAATGCAAGAGAAACGAAAAAAAAATAACTATCAATAAAAATGTATGTGTTCTGTCAACCAATAGAGCTATTTATACATATGTAACAAGAGACACATATACATACATCCGTAATCAATATCTTTCAATTATATGTCAGATTATACAAAAACAGTTGTATATTTTTTATCAAAATTTAATTATCTGTCAAGAGACAGAGAGAAGATAGAGGGAGAAGAGAGAGGGAGAAGAGAGAGGGAGGAGGAGAGGGAAGAGAGCAAGAGAGCAAGAGAGCGAGAGAGACGCATGTGTGTGCCAATTTTTAATTAAATAGTAGAATTGGAAAAAGTTTTGACGACGCGTCACGCGTTAAAGACATAATGCACTGACAGCGTGTCAGCACGAAAATTAAAAATCCATAACGCCTTGACGTTTTATGGAATTACGTCATTTCGTGATCGATGTTGATAAAAATGTTGATTTTAAGACATTCACACACACACACACATACACACAAACGCGATAAAAATTATATACATACAGTACTTAATATTTTCTGAAGAATAATGGCTCTGAATAAAAGTATAAGAAGAAAAAGTATGTAGGAAAGTAATAATACTCTCTCTCGTTGTCAGACAAACCTTTCGCGTCACAGTCGACGCAATACTTGTTATCTTCATCGCGGAGCATCTGCGTCAGCAGGTTTTGACATTTCTCTTGGATCTGCTTGGCACGCTCCTTTTCGTGACGGGACGTCATTTTTCGTTTTCGAGAGCGTCTTCGTGAGAACACGCACCACGCGCGATCGCGACTCTCCAACTCTCCAACAGTGTCGCCTCCCTGCGATAAAGCTGAACAGACGCGCGGCGCGACGATACCACGATCCACGTAACGGATCCCGCAGGATTCCATTAGCTTCGGCGGTCGAGGCGCGCGGTCATCGAAGAGATAATATACTGGAGACGCGCAGCTGTAGGTAAATTTCGTGTCGTTATCAAATGGGGACACTAGTTCGCGCAGTAGAGGTTGACGCAATTATACCGATCGATTCGCGCGAGGTATGTACTGTGCTGGACGATCATTATTTGAACGAGATTCTATAAAAAAAAAAGAGTCATTTAGAATTAACTTCGATCAATTAAATTCATTTTATATACATTTTTATGGAGGATCATAAATTGATAAGCCTCTGGCAGTTTAATTGTATTGGTAGACTGGATAGACTCATATATATACAGGGTGTCCTATTTTAACTTTCGGGTCAAAATATCTCGATAATAATATTACGGGGTTTTGGAAAAAAAGGTTTCAGACAATAGTTGTATGGTTTCAAGGGGGACATAAGATGGTGGCAATTATTTAACCTTGCATAGTCGTTTGAAGGTCACGTGAAGGTCACCTTCAATTTTTTAAACGGAAACCTCTATTTTTTATTGCATATTCTTGTAGCTTACCTCGAGAGCTTTTCAAAACACTATAATGAGTTGTTTTTTCATTAACAATAAATATTTTTCGAGTTATAAGGCTTGAAGTTTACAGTATTTTGACATAAAATACAAAATGTGTAAAACATTCAGTTTTTGGTAATCTTACCTTAATACTTTTATGCATAGAATTATGAGACCAATCAATTGGTGTAAAAAAAACACATAGTTGCTATTAAGAAAAAGTATGTAATTTGCGACATGCAACTGCATACTTTTTTTAAAAGCAATTATGTGTTTTCTTTACACCAATTGATTGGTCTTATTATTCTATGCATAAAAGTATTAAGGTAAGATTACCGAAAACTGAATGTTTTATCAAAATACTGTAAACTTTAAGCCTTATAACTCGAAAAGTACTTAATGAAAAAATAACTTTTTATAGTGTTTTGGAAAGCTCTCAAGGTAAGCTAGAAGAATATGTAATAAAAAGTGGAGGTTTCTATTTAAAAAATTGAAGGTGACCTTCGCGTGACCTTCAAACGACTATCCAAGATCAAGTAATTGCTACCATCTTATGTTTCCCTTGAAACCGTACAACTATTGTCTGAAACATTTTTTCTAAAACCCCGTGACATCGAGATATTTTGACCCGAAAGTTAAAATGGAACACCCTTATATAATACATATGTTCTTTGATAAGGTTTATATAATTAATAAAACAGAAAACTATCGAATCTTATTGTATGTACAAAAAAGAACTGAAATTATGTGCTAACATTTCATCAGACAATCCGCCATTGCGCAGTTATTGCGCATTTCTTTATTACCCAGGTAGCAAGCGCACGTCATTTTGATCTCAAATGACGTCATTTTCACGTCGAATGATGTCATTTTGACATCAAATGACGTGCATTTGCTACTTGGGTAGTCTTACATAATTGATTGAATGTAGTTTCTGGTAAAAAACCAATAATCTCTCTATCTTCTTGTATTCTGAATGTAAACATTGATTCATGTGTCCCTATGAAATATCTAATTAGAAAGAAAAGAAATAAAGTTAATTGATATTTGTGCATCTTATAAACTTTTATAGAAGATAGTTTATAAATAAAAATAGCCTTTATTCTTAGAACTATATTCATAGTTAATCATTTTTACAATTATATAAATACTCTTACCTTGCATATGAACAAATTATTTGATCAATAATGGCAATTCCACCGTCTTTAAATTTCTTTATCTCATAATCAGACGGTACAAACTTCAAAACTTTGTATTGAGATAAATATGACTTAAGTTCTTCAAATTCTTTAAATTCTGCCTATTATTCAATTTGTATACATGTAAAAAAATCTTTTGACAATTTTCAAGAATTTTATAGTTAAACTTATAAAATAAATGTACCATGTGTCTCCCCATCTGTTGCAACGAACAACACAGTTAGTCCAAGCTCATCCATTTTTCCTCGTAATGAGACGCAGCGTCATTTATTGTCGATATTGACGCTTTGTGACCTATGATAAAATCGCGTCTTCTAAGATAAACTGCAAAATATGGACCGTCCCTCGCATTCCGCCGACTCTAAAATTAAAATAATTAGTGATTTATCATGACTAATAAAAGAACAAATAATAATCAATATAACATACCTCCAGAGTTGGGAACGTTACTTCATAAAAGTAACGCTTTATCATTACCGTTTTTACCTATGAGGAAGTAAGCAAGACAATAAATAACCTGCAAACAAGAAAGGCACCAGGATATGACTTAATATCCGGGGCAATATTAAAAGAACTATACCTACAGAGGGTATAAAATACCTTACCCATCTATTCAACGCCATTTTGTGTACTGGATACTTTCCTCGTCAATGGAAAATAGCTCAAATAATAATGATCTTAAAACCTGGCAAAAATGCAGAAAATCCAAAATCCTACAGACCAATTAGTCTACTCCCGATCCTTTCTAAGTTGCTAGAATCACTATTTCTCACAAGGCTAATGCCAGTTATAGAAGAGAGGCAGCTAATACCCAGCCACCAGTTTGGTTTCAGAAAAAAACGTAGTACTATAGACCAAGTGCACAGAATTGTGGAAGAAGCCTTCATTTGCGCACAGTACAATTGCACACGTTGCAATTGCACACCGTGCTATTAGACACATGAAGATGCGCACGGTTCTTTTGCGCACAGTTCATTTGCGCACAGTTCATTTGCGTACAGTTCTTTTACACACTTTATTTAACTAAATAATTAGAATAATTAGGTAAAAATACACACACACACGGGGGGTGCAAGGGGGGCCTTCGGCCCCCCTTCCGCACCTACCTCGTCGGTAGGGGTGCCTTAAGAACGTGTGCGCAAATGAACTGTGGGCAAATGAACTGTGCGCAAAAGAACTGTGCGCAAAAGAACTGTGCGCAACTTCATGTGTCTAATAGCACGATGTGCAATTGCAACGTGTCCAATTGTACTGTGCGCAAGTGAGCCTCTTCCGAATTGTGGCAAAAATACATGGATTCTTCGAGGAAAAAAAGTACTGCTCAGCGGTGTTCTTAGACATATCCCAGACCTTCGATAAGGTGTGGCATGAAGGCCTTTTATGTAAAATTAAACAGAATCTACCTACATATTATTTTATATTCTTAAGATCATACCTAAGCGAACGACATTTTATGATTAAACATAGAAATGCAGTATCGGAACTAAATACAATCCATGCTGGGGTACCTCAAGGTAGTATGTTGGGCCTGATATTATATTTATTGCATACTAATGACCTCCCACTAACAGAGGGGGTAGTCATAGGAACATTTGCAGACGACACTGCCGTGCTTGCGGCCCATGCAAATCATAACGAAGCTTCAAATAATCTACAAAAAAGTCTGGAAGAGATAGAAGATTGGATGAAAAAATGGCGAATTAAGGCCAATGAAACGAAGTCTTCACACGTGACGTTTACCACAAGGAGTGAAACATGCTCATCAGTCAAATTAAACAGTACATTAATCCCTCAATATGTAGAAGCTAAATATTTGGGACTACACTTAGATAGGCATTTGACGTGGAAGAAACACATTTTCACAAAACGTAAGCAGTTAAGTTATTAACTACGAAAAATGTATTGGCTTATTGGCCGGAAATCGAAGATGGTACTAGCTAACAAATTACTTCTCTACAAAAGCATATTCAAACCGATCTGATCCTACGGAATCCAACTCTGGGGCACTGCCTCAAACTCAAACATCGAAATATTACAGCGCTTTCAGTCAAAATTCTCCGTACAATTACCGACGCACCTTGGTTTGTCACTAACAAGACACTATAATGTCTTGTAATACCTACAGTCAAAGAAGAAATAAGAAAAGTAATTGTAAAACACAATGATAGACTACAGGATCATCCTAATAGTCTTGTTACATCGCTGATGACAAGCCAGCATATACCCGCAGATTCAAACGTAAAATTCCACAGGATTTAGTACTGTAATGATAAGATGTTTAGGGTGTGTCAGTGGACACACACCATTCAAAGACCGCTAATTATGGACAAAGAAATTACTGAATGTCCCTAAACGTGACAGATTGTAATTATTAAATGGAGTTTAAAAAAAATCATTACCGTTACTTTTTGTAAAAAGTAACTCGTTACCTTTACTCGTTATTAATTTTAAAAAGTAACTCGTTACCGTTACCGTTACTAAGAAAATAACAATTCGTTACGTTTTCGTTACTTTTTGTCCTTATTAAGGATATTCCAATATTCACTGCCAATACTGAAAATCTATACTTTACTTTACTTATACACTGGGTCCAACTGATTCGTTAATTGTGAAATGCAGGAAAAGACGCCACAAAGGAATAGAAGGAAAGCTTTTCTCCTGGACCCGCGTCTCGCAGTTAACAAATTAGATGGACCCAGTGTACTATGGAATTTCAGTACTGGCAATAAATAAGAGAATAAGCAACTTAATTGTTCTCTGGCACACTGGACGCGATGAGCGAATGGAATAATTGAAGTAATGATAAATTTAACGGTTAAATTTGTTATCATTACTGTAAAAATGTAACAACGTTACCGTTACCGTTACAGATAGAAAAAAGTAACGATCGTTAACAAAAATAAGTAACGATAGCGGTAACGGCGTTACAAAAGTAACGCGTTACTTCCCACCCCTGCATACCTCTTCTTTAGTCAAATCTGCAAGTCGAGCTGTATTATCATTCTCATCTGTGGAATTCAGAAAAGTTTTTCTATAATTTTTCACGATATTGTACAGTTTTAGAAATTATAGCGCATGCTGCGTCTGGCTTTCTAGTCCAGCATTCTTTAGAGCCATATTCATCATGCAGAGCAATCTCCATGTGATCAAACATTCTAGATCTGTAAACAGAGGACAGCATTGATAAGGTGTGCTTTATTTTTTATAAAAGAAATTAGATGAAAATATGTATTTACTTGTATTGTGTCGGTTTGAGATTCTAATGAAGATAAGATGCCGTAGCCGTATCATGAAACTTGAGACATTTGACATTCTGAGTTGTAATATTATGATAGCCCCAAAATTGACCTATATATGTATGTTATTCCTTTAATTTATAATATTGCAAAGAATCACGAGTACATTCACTCACTTCATTTTTATCTTCAAATCTACCCGTCTTGAACATTTGACGTCAATAAAAATAGTTGAATCAGAAAGTTACACACTCCATCGATTAAATACTATAATGGCAGTTACTGGCTTAAACCTGTCTAGTTGTCTTATTCAATTATACATATGTCACGTTCAAGCTTGTTCAACGGCTATGCGTAAGTATCGGAAAGTATTCGCGCATTTTTTAATAGAATCGAACGATTGACTTTTCATCAATTATTTGTTTATTATTTAACAGATCGCATTTTTCGTCTAAAAATGCTTCATGTTTTTTTCTTATGACGATATTACATTATTAACTACAGGTGGACTTGACCATGAATGCAGTTAATAGTGTCTTCATGCATCACACATCCTTGCGATTGGATGGCGGAGTGGTTTGTAAAGGTATTTCATTATATACATACGTGCTCCGTATTATGATCAAAGTTTATCTGCAAACGTATCGGAGTTGTTGATGATTGATCGCTTTGTAACAGATCTATGAATCACAGTAACAAAAGTTGAATATTATAAGATTAATATCTTAAAATTAGAGCTTTATAGTTTGTTAGTTTAGTCTCTTTATTAAAGCAATAATTATAATATTATAATTATAATTTTACTAGGATAAAGCTATTTATATTATATAGATTATTTTAAAAAAAACTATTACTAATCACTATTTATTACTAGTTCTTTTTACTAGTTTAATGGAAACTAATGTTCTTTGTAACTATTATGATATTGCTGTTATTTTTGCGTATATTAAAAAATCGAAAAGTAATCTCCTATCCGGATTTAACAAATAATAATGTCATTGTAGAAATCATAAGATTCTCATGCTGCATTGCTGCTATTGCAGATTTTCCCTTCCAATGCATCGATCCGGAGTATCGATTCGCTAATCGCATCGCGGGACAATCCTAGTACCGCCGCGCGCGCCTCACGTCCTAAATGACTGCATCAGCGTTGCACGTTCGCAAAAAAGTGTCCTAAAGCTGTTACGATAATTTTACGTATCATTTACTTCGAAGTGTAATCTGTTATCGTGGCTTACTGTTTTTTTTTCAATATTGCGTATGTGTTAATATAACATAAGTTAGTATCTAATATAATATGAAATATCGCTTATGAAAAGAGCATGTGTTTCAAAAAGTTAACGTAAAGTTTCGATTTCAAAATCTTGTGCATTTTATTAATGGTTGTATGTACATTGTTCTTCTCTTTGTCTGGAAATTGATTCAATTTACTAAAATCGCGTTATGCTTAGTACAGCTAATATATAATATAAAAAATATATATTATATAAAGCTAATATAATATATAATAATATATTACAGTAATGTCCTTTATTCTATCTAATATATACCAAAGAAAATGTACTATGTACTTGTCAGAATGTCTTTCATTGCTTCCAGAAAAACTCAATACTTTAACACTTTTTCTTCAACATAATATTGTATATCAGAAATATAACTTCAATGTAATCATTTACAATCGTAAACGTATTAATTACTAGGAAGACTCAAGATGACGCAAAAGATGAAAGATGAAATCTCTCTGCAAATAGAAGACAATTCGGCCTCTATGGAGCACCTCCATAGAACACATCCAATGTTTGTCTCTTGGTTTCTAAGCGTCATTACACGTCCGCCAAAGTATTCTAAAGCTATTACGACAAAACTACATATCATTCACTTCGTAATATGTTCTGTTATCGTCACTTACGATGCAAAAAAGTACTTCACATCTAGTTTTGATATTATTGAATCTCAAAACGACATATACGCGATTATATACTACGTGAACGTGAAAGTCATGTGTTATGGGTCGGTGTATTTTTACGTTTACCACGGCTTTAAGCAATATGATAAGTGGCCTAAATTAATGAGCAAAATGGGGAACCTCGATCAGCAGAACAGCAAAGAAACATCTATGAACAATCGACCGATAAAAATTATCGAATGGCTGATGGTTATTCTCGCGACATTCGTCCTCTATTTCTAATCATACATGTTGTGTATGATTATTTCACCGAAAATATTATCTCACCCGACTTGCTGCTTTATTATAAGTTAGGTCAGTCATTTTTTAACAGCTTTATCTTTGACGTCATTATCTACGTGCTATACCACAGATTTCAAACTATAAACAAATTAATCATGCAATTAAATGAGCAATTTAATGCGTCAGTGATTACGAGTAGAATCAGATGCATCAGAAAATTACACAAGGATAAATGCTCGTATTTTATTAAAAATATTTTTACAATCTCTTTGGAGATAAATAGTACTTTAGAATTTTCTATAGCATTATTTTCTCTCATATAGTTTATATATTATTATTCACGTATGACTCAAGATATAATTCAATATGTGTACAATTTATTAAGACAATATCACGATATTAATATTAATATTACATCGTTGAATCGAAAACTCTCTGTTTTGCAGAAATTTGTGATGTAGTCATCACGATAAACGATATTCATGGTCTTCATCTTCTCCTTTTCTCGGCAAATTGTATTAACACCATAGTCTTGGTCTCGCTATATGGAATTTACATAGGCGTATTTGTAAAAAAACAGCATGATGCATTAATGCTGAGAAATAATATTCTTTGGATTTTATATATTGCGCAATTCGGCGTAACGTGTTAGATCTGTACACTTATGCGTCAAGAATCTGAAAAGACCGGAGTAATTATATCTACAGTTGGGTTAAATTGCAATGATGTGAATCTTGATAATCAAAACGGCACGAGAAATCAACCGAATGTAGAAGTACCATCGGAAAACCAAGACTTCGAGCAAAATTATAATAGGAGTAGCAGTAACAATGAAAACCACGATGTCTTGGAAAATCTTCTGCGTAAATACTTGGACCAAGACCGTGTCAAAAAAGAGTTCAATAATTTTTGGATTCAATCACAACAGCATCGAGTAGCAATTACTGCCTGCAACTTTTTTGAAATGAATAATGCTCTACTTAGTGGTGTGAGTATTACAATCATTATCTGGAACAAATTAATTCCTCCTTTGTAGATTACAAATAAATAATAATAATAATTTCTTTTTCAGTTTATCGGTGTGATTATCAATTACTTAATAATTCTTATAGAATTTTATAAAGCTGAATAATATTTCAATAGAAGACGCTAATTTTAAGTAGGAAATTATCATGCCTTTTTAATAACGCTAAAAATAGTAAGGAAGAAGATATAACATTTATATATACATATATGTATATATATGAACTAAACAAAAATAATATGTATTAATTTCTAACAAATATTATAATAAAAATTTATCACTAAAATTACTTCTTCGTAATCTTTAGAGAAAATAAAAATTTTATTTTACAAGGAATGAACTGAAATGATTATGTTGGATGTAATATATATCAAAATCGCAATCTTAACCCGCATTCTGAAAATCCATGCATTTTTTAAACTCCAATGGCACTCACATCGTATCTTTTATAGTTTTGATTTTCGGATTCTGTGCCCGTGTGGAGACTTTTAATCAGCATCACCTAAACTACAACATATTTCAATTTCAGCCAATTTGAGCGGAACCACTTTTATATTTAAAATGTGCGGGATCCTTTTTATTTTTATGTCGTAATAAAATTGTAACTTCATATTTTCTCAATTTTTATTTACAAATGATATTGAAATAGTATGTATGTTTTATGCATGCTATTTCAAATTTCTTTGTGAAATTTTCATTAAAGAATGCTTGAATAATATAATTGTACAATTTCATGCTGTAACAGTTTTTACAATAATTACAAAATTAGTTTCTGAAATGTATTCATCAGCAACAATTGTGCTAAGATTATTCGCGCTCTAATATTACTTATATATTTTAGCATTTATTTTAGGCGTCAATTTTATAAAAATTGCTATACATGTTATAATAATTAAATTTACAATCAATAACTTCAATTTTAAATTTAAAATTATAACACAATCTAATATTATACACATTTTATATTTTAAAATTAAAATGATGCTAAAATTTTTCTACATGCTTTCCTATCTGGATACCTATTTGAGAAAAAAAATTTAATTTTTATATAAATTAAATCTCGAGGTTTATGAATTTTTTAAAAATATAATTTATTTTATTAGTTGTTTAATTACATTTGATTCAATTTTGTTAGTGCAATACATGTATAGCACTAACTATAATCTCGTTCACGAACGACAACGGACTTTTGCATACTAGGAGCGAAAAATAACCTAAAACTATTTAGATTTGACGCGAATATTATTACTGCATTTTTTTACCATGGGAATGAAATGCCATATTTGTAAAAGACAATATAACAAAGATAATGAAATAACAAAGAAATGAAATATCGTTTCATGCGTAAGTATGCATATTAATGAAATAATACATTATAAATTATCAAAGGTATCTTTATATAAATTCGATCAATACTAGCTATAAACTTGTTTATTTATTACGACGTTTCGACCATCGGTTTTGGTCCTTTTCAAGTACAACTGTAATAATTATCTTAATATAAATAGTTTTTCAATTGTTATTTGAATAATACAATATAAAGAAGATAAAATAAAATACATACGTTATAATGATAGCATCAATATCTGTGAATATTTCAATTTTCACAAAGATATATCAATATTAATTTCATCACAATTATAAAGAGAAATCGTTGTGTCATGTTAGAATTCAGTTAAACGTATAAACATTTTTCAAGTATCACTTTAATCTAGACGACCTTTATTATTTTGTCATAAATATTGTCTAAACTATCTGTGTCTTTTTGTAAGTTGATTGTTATTGGTTTTTTTAATGAAAAACATTTCAGCGATTTCTCTTTTCCTTACATGTTTTTCATTATGTAATATGTTCAGTTTTGTCCAATCAAAATCATGCCCAGTTTCTAGTTTATGTTTACTTATTACTGAATAATTTGATGTATGTAGTTTAATATAAAATATAACATTTGTTTGAATCCTTTCAAAAAAATTGACAAATCAAAATGATTAATCAATATTAGTAGCAAGCAAATTCCTGACACAGTGGTGGACATTTTAAGTTTGGGTGACAATTTTGCATTACTGATATATTAAAATCAAAAAAACGATCGGATTAATTTTGTACTTGATATTGTTAAGAATTTTGAGGTGAATCGTAGTGCGATTCCTGTTGATTCCATTGAAACAGTTAGGGGTTCTATTGCAAAGTTGCTTCAAAAGTTCTTATGTGAATAAACACATCAATTATATTGACAGACACATCTTGAGAGAATTTTCATATTGCAAAAAATTTTTACAAGAAAATGATGATATTTTTGCCACTAGAGCTGATAAGTGTCATACTACTGTTCATGGATAAAAAAGATTATTTTAAGAAGATGGAATTATTATTGAGTGACCAATCTACTTATAAGAAATTAAAGAAGGATCCGATCAACCAATTAACTAACAAAATCAATACTTTGATTAAATCATGGCGTAATAATAATATAATAGACGAAATGACTTATAAACAGTTAAATTGTACTAATGGGAATCTACCACATTGTTATGGATTGCCAAAGATTCATAAAACTGGTTATCCATTACGTATTATTGTATCGTCACTTGGAAGTCTGTTATACAATGTCTCTAGATATATTCACAATATTTTACATAAATCTATTAAAAAACCAGATTCACATGTTAAGGATGGTTGGTCCTTTGCTAAAATTATCAATGATGTTTCTATTAATGATGATGACATTATGATTTCATTAGATGTCGGTTCATTTACGAATATCCCAAAAGAATTGGTTTTAAATGCTATTAAAAAACGTTGGAATGATATAGCTAATAACACTAATTTTAACTTATCACAATTTTTATACACTATAGAAATAATTTTAGATTCAACTAGTTTTTGTTTTAATGGATGTTTTTATGAACAAATCTTTGGCAATCCGATGGGTTCTCCGTTATCACCAATTTTGGCAGACATAATAAAGGATGATTTAGAGATACAATGTTTGAATACATTAAGTTTCAAAGTCCCGGTATATTATAGGTATGTGGACGATGTTTTTACTATAATTCCACGTAAAAAATTGGATGAGGTTTTAACGATTTTTAATAATTACCACCAACGGTTAAAATTCACTCATGAGGTTGAAGTCAATTCTACCATTAATTTTTTAAACACTACTGTCATTTGGTCAGAGAATAAACTTATTACTAATTGGTACAGAAAACCCACATGGTCTGGGCGATATATAAACTTTCAAACCATCCTACAAAATACAAAATTAATACAATTTACAATTTGGTAGACCATGCAATTCTTTTGTCTGATGACAGATTTCATAATGATAATATTAACATAGTTCAAGACATTTTAATTAATAATTGTTTTTCAAAACACATAATTAAACAACATATACAAAAAAGAAGGAATATTTTAAAAAATCGCAATAAAAAATAGTGACGAACATAAAATTATTATTAAAAAACATGACAAAACGACTTTTATCTCATTACCATTTGTTAATTATTTTAGTCATAATTTAAAAAGTACATTGAGTGGGAATCATATGAACATAGTCTACAAAATTTTTTAATAAGAAACTTAATACTTTAATAAGACTTGGCAAAAATAAATTACCTAATAACGAAAGAACAAATGTTGTATATAAAATTGATTGTAAAAATAATACTACATACATAGGTCAAACAAAACGCCATTTGCGCACTCGTGTTAAAGATAATTATAATAATATTAAACTACATACATCAAATTATTCAGTAATAATTAAACATAAACTAGAAACTGGACATGAATTTGATTGGACAAAGCTGAACATATTACATAATGAAAAACATGTAAGGAAAAGAGAAATCGCTGAAATGTTTTTCATTAAAAAAACCAATAACACAATCAACTTACAAAAAGACACAGATAGTTTAGACAATATTTATGACAAAATAATAAAGGTCGTCTAGATTAAAGTGATACTTGAAAAATGTTCATACGTTTAACTGAATTCTAACATGACACAACGATTTCTCTTTATAATTGTGATGAAGTTAATATTGATATATCTTTGTGAAAATTGAAAAATATTGACGGATATTGATGCTATCATTATAACGTATGCATTTTATTTTATCTTCTTTATATTGTATTATTCAAATAACAATTGAAAAACTATTTATATTAAGATAATTATTACAGTTGTACTTGAAAAGGACCAAAACCGATGGTCGAAACATCGTAATAAATAAACAAGTTTATAGCTAGTATTGGTCGAATTTATATAAAGATACCTTTGATTTATAAATTACTAGCGATACAAAAAATTAATTATTATTATAAGTTATAATAGATGTGCAATGAATATAAATTTATTTTACAATGTTATTCAGATTTCCAAGAGCAACAAACTCTCAAACAGCTTGGGAAATAGTATAAAAGTTATGTTAACTATTAACTGTGCGACACACACACATACTTATACATATATGTATATACATTATTGACAAAGAGGTCGCAAAGCTTTGTGCCAAAGTTTTGCAGAAAAACGATTATGGCGTTCCCGCGGAAAAAAGATTACGGGTTTCAGTTTTAATTCACGAGAGCGATCTTACCGAGAACTAATCGAGCTATTTCAGACGGCAATAGTGCTTCCATAATCGCTTCAAAATATCACGTAATTACGAGAAAACCACATCGAGATTTACTCCACTATGGACGAATGTCTCGAATGCGTCTACTGCGTCTCAAGACGATGGGCAATAAATGGCAAACATTTTTAGTGCATTGCTACCAACGGTGTAGTTTCGGTTTTCTCGAATTCGTCTTGGACGAATTTGACAGAAGACACTTTGCTCTCTCGCTTCCAGCAAATCTGCGCGGAACGGAACCATTGTTATCGCGACATTATATAGCAATTATTTCTTATTTGTTAATTTTATTATATATTTGTAAATTTTGCATTCGTTGTTTTTTTTCTCGTGTTTGACTCGTAAAGATTTATTCAGTGTCGTCGTGGAAGTATCGGGGATTGAATGGAAATGCGAGAGAGATCGACAATTGAAATTCGAGAAAAATAACCTCCCGTTTTTTAAACTTATTTCGCGGTTATATTCGAATTTTCTACCACCAACGTCGCCATTTTATAATTAGCATATTACTAGGGATTACCATAAAAGACAAATAATTACAGATGGGAGTCCGTATAGCTTGAAAACAAATTCGTTTCGCGCGTGCGCCCCCTCGAAAAATGTCGTGTATAAAAAAAAATAGTGATTAGAATACAATCGAACGTACTGATTGGTTGCTATCGCAAAAAACTATCGGAAATTTCTTATTCAACAAACAATCCGACAAACTCATCGCATATACGACAAATGTAATGGAAATTGTCTTCTGGAAAAAGTAAAAGGATATACATTTTCCAACATAATGTTATTTATCTCGTTTTTTATAAAACGTATAGACGTCATGTTAGCATTTTATAAAAAAAACTAAAGACACTTTATATAAAATGCCTAGACGTTATATAAAAAGATGGGTTTTGTAATCTGGCTACGACATATACATATATATGTACATATACAGGGTTTCTATAAAGTCTGTTCCCACCCCCTATATTTTAGCCGGAAACGGCTCAAAATTATAAAAAACCGCAAAATACGCGTTCGATCATTTCGAGGGGCTATTCTTTTAAGGAAGTTAGGGGGTGTCCCCCCAAGGGGGTGCACCAGAAGGATCACAACTTAAAAATTTCAAATGGAATCCCCTATATTGTAGTATATCGTTTGAAAGGATAAAACAAGAAAATTTTTGGTGCAAACCGGAAATTGATACATTGACTGTTTCGGGAGTTATTTACGGTCAAAGTTTGAAAAGGGCCAATTTTCAAAAAATCGTTACTCCCATTTGGAAAATTCTAAAAAAACGTTCGAGGTTTTATGGGATAGAGATAATTAATATAACAGGCGAAAATAATGTACACAGCGAAAATTTTACGAGTAATTCTTACGCGTGAAGAACTGGGTTTGTTTAACATCGTAAGTACAACGTCTTCGGTTAACGTTATTCTTTAATTTCAGGTAGACTGGAGAATCGACGTTCTACTCTCTAAATTTCGATATCGATGTCAGTCAATCAGGGAAGAAGACACCCCGCAATCGAATAACGGTGTACTAATCATATATAGAACATTGCATAGTAGCCCAATAGAAACGGTATCAGTTTTGTTGTATGTTTGTCTGGCTACATCTCTAATCACTTAATCTAATCAATTATACTGCTCGAACCGATGACGCGCTCGTTGCAAAACTGAAGCATCGTTAATAATAATTGGTAAATGTGCATAAAGTGGGCAACCTCACGGATGACGCTCATTTTGACATGTGTTGTCAAGGTAATGATCCTGAGTAATATGCAAAAGGATTTAATTGTCAGTCGCTGTTTATTAAAAAATTATTAACAAAAAAAAGTTATTAAAATTGGAGTAAACCTTGACAACATATGTGAAAAAAGGTCAACGTCACCCGTGAGATTGCCCACTTTATGCACATTTACCTAATAATTTCATATGGCATAAAGCGCATTCGAGCTGTAATAATTTCGCGAAATTCCCCGACGAATGTTTTCGATTCCACGATTTAGGAAGGATACTCGAGAAGGCCTGATGGAGCGCTCGATGAAATTTTTCTTCTTTAGACATCCATGCACTTCCGACATCCCGAGGCGATCGACAATGACCGAGGCTGGGCTTGGACAAGGGAGGAAGTTCCAGCCAAGGGAAACTTGTCAGATGGATCAGGATCCATCCCGTGTGTCGCGTGTGTATTCGCGCGTTTTTCGGGTCATCGCATTAACTCAATGTCGGTGCTCCGTCACCTGGTTCAATAAGTTGTTCCATATGGCGGCCACGTGATCGATCATCGTCTAGGAAATTTCGCTAATCAAGCGAGAAGCTCCGCTTCTCTCTCTCCCTCTCTCCCTCTCTCTCTCTCTCCATCATCGTCAGCTTGCTATGGACAAATCAGAGTTGACGGGATTGGCGTCTCGTCGTCTCTCATTTCGTCGCGATCTGTCTAATTTGGTCGAAGCGCAACATGACGGCGATAGATCGATGTGAATTGAATCAAGGTTAAGATGCCCCGCCGCACGTCTCTACGGGCTCTGAAATTGAACGGGGAATATATCGTATATCCCTGGCCATTCGGCGAGCGAGTATCGATAGTATCGGATTTACGGGGTAAGTATCCCGAAAACGTGCGTGCGGAGCATCGACAATGGGGAGCAGAAAAGATTTGGAGAAACTTTTGGAGAGCTCACCCGAAAATATACGGCGGGATGAGGCAATAACGCGACCGTCGCCCCCTATTTTCGTGAATGTGGGACGACGGAATTCGGTGAGGGAGAAACGAGAGGCCTTCGAGATGTCTCGATATCTGAAACTTAATATCCGTTCTCTTATTCCGATTCCTATTTAATTTGCGATTCGGCACGCACCATTTTTAAATTAAGTGTCCCCCTTTTATCTCTTTCGCTCTCCTTTCCCTCCCCCTCCCCTTCTCGTACCCCCTCCTTCTCATATCGAGATCAATTTGCTGAGATTAATTAGGTTAACTGGGAGCAGCTTTGTTTTCAATCCGTCAGCTGCGTAGTTACGCCATTTATTCTCTCATTGGTTGCGATGAAATCGGTAAACAGAGAGCAGTTAATTTCAACTTTTAGCTGATTACATTTACTCAGGCATCTTTATCAATTCCGTTTAATCTTGCTCGAAAAGATTTATTTTGTATTATGTTAATCAATAATCATAAATCAATTCTCCCTTCTATTCCATTTTTCGAGTGAAATATCGAAATAGGCGAAAGGAAAGGGATGGAGGACCTTCTTACCCGATCTCAACCTTTACGTAGTAACACGGTGACACTTCACCATGATTTTCTTTTACGAGCACAGTATAATGATTTCCGTCACTCGATTTAGATTTTACTTCGCTCGTAGAGGTCTTCCTTAACACTGTCTTTCGTCCAGTGACCCATTTTTTCCGTCCTCCCTTTATATCTTTCAATCTCGTCGCGAGACTTTTAGAAAAAAAAATAAAATAAAATAAAAGGCCGACTCGGCATTTTTCGCTTCTTCATGATCGAAGCGATAAAAGCCGGACGACAATAGTGTAACGACGGTTATAATGAAGCCGTGAGACAATAGACCATTGAAAATTAAAAGACGGAACAACTTTGGCCGTTTTTTGCGACCTCGTTGATTTCCAACTTTTATTAGACCCGACGACCCCACCCCCGAATACGGATTGAAGCGCGCAACCCTTTGTGGGGGATGATCGTAGACGGTGAAAATTACACGATTCATTCTCTCGACTTCGTTTTTCGTGTCACCGAACTTCATACTTCTCCGACAATTCCAAGCCTTTGTCTTCGCTCTCGCGCTTCTCCGAAATCCAGAAAGTAATTCCAAGCGTGATTATTCCCTTTACGCAGAAATATCCCAAGTGCCGCTACATTGCGCGATATTTATACCGCGACTCGCGCTCTTCTTAAAATATACCCGAGCTATCTCTGAATCCGATCAAATAATGGATCTCGTGAGATCCATATTTATACCTGACGGATACACTTTTATATATCTTAAATTTTATTTAATTGATTTTCTTACGTTTTATTAAAAACATATCTTGCCGATCAATTCAAGTTACCGTCAACGAAAGATTCAGTTAGAATAAGATTTTGTTGTAATCGAGAATATATACAGGATGTATCATAAGTCACGCCCTACCTGTTAATGGGAGATTCCTAAGATTATTTGGAGACGATTTTTTCAGCAAAAATGTCGAGAGAGGTCATCATTTTTTGCAAGTTTCCAATTTTTGCCATCATGTATCTTTGTAACCTTAAATTAAAATTCTATTAAAGTAAACTCTACTTGAAATTAACTGAAGAATATGGTTTTGTTAATATTTTATTTCCTCAAGGCTTAGTTTGCGAGAAACCCTTTATCTTCAATAACTTATAACTCAAAAATTATTGGTGCCTCGACATTTTTGCTGAGAAAAAATCGTCTCCAAATAACTTTAGGAATCTCCCATTAACAGATAGGGCGTGACTTATGATACACTCTGTATATAATTTTCTCTGTATTATAATTTTCACGAAGCTTACAAGTTCGTATTCTGTATTGGCATATTCGATAAAAATTTGCTTTTGCTTTTTATATTATGTTCTATGGAAAAGTTAAAAGTGGCACTTAATTCTGGCTCGTCCCAACAGGGAAATAATAGTCGGGCTCTTCTCGGCTGCATTAGTGTTGCAATTATTAACCTATTACATTTTAACGATATGTTTTAGATAACAAGTTTTCAGCAATTATTGATATATAGAAATATTAAGGATTGCAGAATGTATTATTGCGATTTATAAATAAAAAAATCTCTTTTCTTTTTGTCTAAAAATTGTCTCTAACCATAAGCAGCATCTGTCAATAAGCGTCCTGGCAAGGACTCAAGGGGTCAATTAAAAAATCATTTTTGGACATATGTTTTGAACGTATGTTGAAGTAACGGCCCACATTTATAATACATCCTGTATATTGTATTTATATAATATTATTTCCACATATATGTCCGTATATGTATATATGCGTATATTTTGACGTGTAATTATTCCCTTCTCTCGAACGAAACTTTGTGCAACGTTGTTGATGGAATTATGCATATGCTCTTGCATATGCACGCTTGTCCGAGCCCCTCTCCCTCCCTCCCTCCCTCTCTCTCTCTCTCTCTCTCTTGAGCGCTATTTTTACGCGATACGGATAATGGGAGGGTAACATTTATACTGCGTTAAATGCAATATTAAATGCAGTATTAAGCGAGATAACACTAGGCCGGCTTCGCGTAAGACGCTGGCGTTGTAATAACGTGTTACGGCACGTATCTCATTACTTTGACGTTTTACGTTGCGATAGCTATGCAGGTAGGCCTCGCGCTCCCCGAAGGCTTTTAAGCAAATATATTCGGAGAGCTTGCGGAGAGCGTGCGCATTAACGATGATTAGTGGCCAATATCCAGCCGTGTTCTGTATCTCTGCGGGGGGCATTACAGCTCCCTGGGGGTCCGCTACCATAGTTTCATTCCGCGACGGAAATGGATGCGATGATGGTTTTTTTTAAATATCGCGCGCGTACGCCGTTTACTAATTATGTGAAAATATATGTGATACATCACCGATCTCGAGATCTAACGAAACGAGTTGAATCGATTTCACATAGCGCTAAATAAATAATTCGAATAATGCGCATATTTTCGCATCGCGGATTTCGCGCGGATTTCTAAAATATACGTTGGAGAACGTTCAAAAAATACGAGAATGCGGAATTAGATCTGTCAAAATGATTTTACGAAGCCGTACCGAAAACGTACTCCATCTTTCAGTAGCGTTTTACATCACGTTGATGTAATAACAAATTTTCCGCCGCATTTCATAAAGTTATTTCATCGAACTATGACAGCTTAATTGAAAAAAAAGAGAAGTGGGAAAACATGGGAGCTAGTTTCGGATCACTGAAGATAAGCGCTTACATTTTTCAAAAAAAACGTCAAATGCGCAACAATACATTTATTTATAATATTTCGTAATTAATTACGAAGAATATACAAACGCGAGAATTCGTGTCTGATTTATAATTATTGTCTTTTTTTTATATTTTCTTAATTCCAGTTAAATGAAATAATGTAACGAATTTACTGGATACTGATGAATATGGATTTTAGTTCTTCAAATACTTTTGGACATGTTTTACATATATAATTATATACATATATTTATATTTGATTATATATGGACTTTTTTCTCGAACATATCAAATACAAGATTGCACAAGATTTAAAAAATGTCTACACAGAAATATAATAATTAAAGAAAGCTTACTTATATTTTTCAGGATTATCTAGATGCAATTGCAAATGATGTTGGGCTAGTTCTTTGCATATGTAATTATGGATAATACATTCCCATTTTGCTAGTTCTTGTTTCAAATATTTCTCAAAATCGTTGTCGGATATTCTTTGAACGTTCATATGTAATTTTATATGTTTAAACAGGCTTCCTATTTTCTGTAATACTTCCTACAATTTGGTTAAAAGTATATTTTTCTATTCACTCATTGGATTACTTACAAAGACAAATATAAATAATATATAAGCAAAAGAGAGAATATACAATCTTATTTACTAAAACTATTTCATTTCAAGATGTGATTATAATATGCTCTGAATTAATTAATCTCTTTAATAATTATATGTTTGTCCCCTGTATCGTCTAAATATTCTTAAAGTGTATATTTTTTACGTGATTCATTATTTTTTAAATATTAGGTCATTACATATGAAAATAACGAATAAAATATTTCAATTTTGTACAAAGATATTATATAATAAATGCGTTTGCAAATGAGATACTTATTATGTATCATATTACATTCTTTTAAAACTATAACTCAATTTTTGTAAAATAGGTACAAATTTTTGATATCTGTCAAAAATATTTTATAATAAAAAAAACTTGTATATATTTATTGCTTATTTAATTTGTTTAATTCATTACGGTTGGGTATAAATTATAATCTCATCATCATAAAACAATCTCATAATATTATAATATATGTATATTTGAGATATAATTTTCTAGTAGAAAAGTAATGTGTAATAATTAATAAAGTGATATTAATATAAGTTATAAATAGCAGTATAAAATGTGTTTAATGTCTTTGAAATGTAAGATTAAAAACATAGGTAATTTCTGAAATTAGATTTCTTGTACTTTTAATGAAAAGAAGACAGGATTGGAAAAATTACTTTATAAAAGTAATTCATTATCATTTCCCGTTATAGATTTTAAAATAATAACAAGTTACTGTTTTATTTGTTACTTACTTTGAAAAGTAAGTTATGATACCGCATCGTTACAATATTCGTTTTTTTAACGCTATTAAAGTCAAGTTTTATATATGTTTAAAACACATAAATTTTTTAAATATATTTCTTATACGATAATATAATAAAAACGATATAATTTTGATATGAATATAAAGTACGTGATAATTTTTATAATTTTGAATTTTTATATTTTTTAATTTCAGAAAATATTTTTTTTAGAATATTGCAAAAAAGTCAAAATTATCATAAAATAAAAAAATTCTGTGAGTATAAATAAAAGATATTCTTTTAGTTTATTCTTTTAACAAATTAGTAATATATGAATAATTCGCTCATTTTCTTTTTACACATTTTACTTTATACAAATACAAAATTTTGTTCTGATATTCTAAATAATAAATTTTAAATTAAGTTATAAGTTTAAATTTATTTTTAAGATGCAAAAGTTTATAAGAAAAACAAAAGTAAAAGAAACAAAATAAAAACAAATAATTATATTAAATGATCTGGTTGAAAATAAAAGTCGTCAAATTTTATTGTTTACAATGAAAAGCGTTAAATTGTATCGAGATTTTTAGAAGAATTCCATGTTTTTATGTGTTTATTTGAACAGAAAATATGCTGCGTAGATTTGAAAAATAACGATAAAAATAACTGTAGAAAATTAAAAAATGTGCAGGGGTTAATGGAAAGGATCTGAAGGATCATCTGATAGAGGAGATAACGGACTGGAATTTAGACATGATTCAACTTGTATTAGCACTGTATACAATTCCTCATAAGTCAAAGTAGTATTGAACAAAACTTGATTAAGATGTCGCTTGGCAGATTTCACGACACTTTCCCATAATCCTCCGAAGTTCAGAGCGGAAGGGGGATTAAAATGCCAAAAAATTCTATCTTCCCCTAAAAAGTTCGTTATATCCTCTTGGAATTTGATCCTTGACATCTTATCATACAATTCTGACAATTCAGTTTTCGCACCGACAAAATTTGTACCATTGTCGCAATATATGTTTACATTTACCTCGCCTGGCAATAAATCGTCGAAGACAATTTAGAAACGCATTCGTGCTCATATCAGTCGCAAGTTCTAAATGCACCGCCTTCGTAACCATACATACAAAGTACACACATGTATGTTTTAATATTGGCTGGACCACGTGTACTCGCGGCTTTACGTAAAAAGGTCCCGCATAATCAAGACCACAACAATAAAATGCCCTGGTTGGCGTGACTCTGTTACTCGGAAGGTCACTCATCACATAACTGGATGGCGTGGGATTTATTCGAAAACACCTACTACAAGACATTATCGTTCGCTTAGCTAATACCCTTCTAGAGGTTATCCAATATTGAGTTCGCAACGCAGCTAAAAGTAATTGAGCTCCTGCATGTAACATACGGAAATGACGATGTCGGAAAATTAATAACGCAAGTGGATTCAAATGTGATAATATCATAGGATGTTGCTGTTCATATGGTATTGGTGCGTTACTCAGTCTACCATCGACTCTGAGTAAGCCTTCTTTATCGAGAAACGGTTGTAGTTTAACAATGCGACTGTGATTAGGAATTGGTTTATTTTTCTTTAATTTCTCAATTTCGCATGCAAAATCCTGTTGTTGCGCAATAACTAAAACCTTTTTGTACCATTGTTGAGTTCATCTGCATTGAACGCATCCACTGATCTCTGAGCACATTTGACACGAATATTCTTTATAAATCTAAGACAATAAGAGATTATTCGAGTAAGTTTTGAAAATAAAGAATACCAAATTAGAAGATAGGACAGACCTGCGTCTGCTTGGTTTTGGATCATCATGATCTGAGATTTTACTTGACGTACTTCTGATATCACTTCAAGAGTTCGCGCAGGTTGTATAGGCCAATGTTGTTCCATCTTCTGCCAATCATGATGGTCCATTCCACCACAATTTAGAATTGGCTAATTCTTGAGGGTTGGTACCTCTTGAAATGATGTCTGCAGGATTATGATGAGTTGATACATGATGCCAATTATTCGTCGTAAGCTCTTATATTTCACTAACTCTGTTAGCTACAAAGGTATTCCAACGTCCAGGAGATCCTGTAATCCAATGAAACGTTATTTCTGAGTCACTCCACCAATAAAATTTATGGCGATTTATATTTAAGGACTTCTCAATTTTCGCTGATAATCTTGCTAATAAGACGGCACCATTGGGCTCCAATCGGGGAAGAGTGACAGAATGTAATGGTGCTATTCTGGATTTTGCAGCTAATAAATGTACCATATGATTGCCTTGTTTGTTTGTAGTTCTCATGTATAAACATGCTCCAAATGCCTTCTCCGAAGCTTCACTAAATCCATGGATTTGAATCGAATTAATATCTCCTTTACATGCTTGTCTTGTCACTAAAATGTCCTCTAATTCCTTCAATTGAGTCTGATAATGTATCCATGCAGTATAAATTTCTTGCGGTACTGCCTCATCCCAAGTTATTTTCAATTGCCACAATTTTTGTAGCAACATTTTTGCGCGTACTGTGATTGGACCAATCAGTCCAAGAGGATCGAAAATCTGAGCAACTGCAGATAGTATGGTTCGTTTTGTAATTTTCTGGGAAAAGTTAATTTGAATAGAGAAACGCAAAGTATCCGATTCTGGATCCCACAAAAGTCCTAATGTTTTAGGATCCTTAAGGTCCTGAAAATGTTTCAGCTCGTGATTTCCCGATTGATCTTCTAAAATCTGACGTTTATTGCTAGCCCACCTTTTTAATTCGAATCCGTAAGTATTCCTTAAGTATTCTTGTTAAGTCCAATTTCAGTTTCTTCGCTTCTTCCAAATCTTCTACTCCAGTCAAGAGATCATCCATATAAAAATTATGTTCTATTACTTGGCTACCCTTGGGGTTTTCCAGTCGACAATCTTCTGATATTTGTTTTAAACATCGAGTAGCCAGATGTGATGCATCCGCCATTCCATACGTAATAGTATTTAATTGGAAGGTTTTAATTTCATCATCTGAATTCTCTCGCCAAAGTATCAATTGGAATTTTCGTTATTCTGGATGAATTAGTATCTGACGATACATTTTTGTAATGTCTGCAGATAATACATAACGGTTTTGTCGAAACCTTATTAAATGATAAAATAGTTCATCCTGAATTGTAGGTCCAATATGCTGTACATCATTAATGGATAATCTCGTGGAAGTTTTACATGATCCGTCAAATACGACTCTAACTTTTGTCGTAGTGCTACTCTCCTTCGTCACTGCATGATGTGGTAAATAGTATGTTGGATGCAATTTGACAATCCGATCCTGTGGAATTTCCGACATCTGCCCCAAGTCCTTGTATTCATTCATAAATTTAATATATTGATTTCTTAAATCCGGATTTCTTGATAATTTGCATTCAATCGAAATTAGTCTTTTCATGGCCGTTGCTCGTGACTCACCTAATTCCGATACATTTCTCTTCAATGGCAAACTTACTACAAATCGACCTTCCTTGTTTCTGATTGTCGTATCCTTAAAATAAGATTCACAGAATTGCTCATCTTGAGACAACCTTTTTGAAATTTATGTAGGGCACTCTTCAATCTCCCAAAATTTAGCTACTTGCTCTGATAATTGTTGCGTTGTGATTAGATGGCACACTCTTTTCTGATCCTGTGCTGGTCGCTGAATAGGTACTGATAAGGGTCCTACCAAAATCCATCCTAATTTGGTGTTCTGTAGTATCGATTGTGTAGAAGTCAATTTGATCTGACCCACACATAGCAAATCCCAAAAGATTTCACCTCCTATTAGTAGGTCCACACTATGAGATTTATCAAAGTTCGGATCTGCCATTGTTATATTCGCTGGGATGTGAAGTGCTTTCGCGCTATGGTCATATTTGGCATGTCGTCAGATATTGTTGAGACCACAAGGCACATAATTGAGACCTTATAATCATTATGTTGAGATTCTATTTGTATTTGAGCTTTATATTTAATTACTCTGTTCCATGTTTCTAATTCACCAACCTTATGATGAATTGGAATTAATGGTATGCCTAACAACTTGCATAATCTCATCGTAATAAAATGAGACTGGGAACAATTATCCAACAATCCTCTGCAGGTTTGTGTTCTTCCTTTCGAACCCCAAATGATTACTCTTATCGTACCGAGTATTACCTTGGGTTCATTTTTTTTAAGTATTATTCATCATCATCGTCGTGGTACTGTTCGTTGTTGTCTTGGATCCGTCCGCTGATGTGTCATCTACACGATTTTTCTGCTGAGTATTCTGCTCGATGTGAAGTAAAGTATTATGTTTTAAAGGACACTTCTTACATGGTTCTAATGTACAATCTATTTTGCGATGTTTACCTCTTGAACAATTAAAACATAATCGATTTTGTTGCACTTTAGAAATCCTGTCCTTGACTGATAATTTAATAAATTATTCACAGCTGTATAAATAGTGAGATGACTTACATATTGGGCATGCTGGTGTGTCAGATGACACATATGTCGCACTAGTTCCTCGTGATTGTTGTCCTTGCTTGTTCACCTTCGATGTTGTGGAAGTCCCTGAATTCAATTTGTTTGTAGTACTCTGATCCGCACTTCTCTCTAAATATTTACGCTGATTCGTGAGAAAATCTGTCATATTCTTCAATGTAGGTTTTTGAGCTAAATTCAATACATACTTTTCCCATTCTCGCTTTGTAAATATATCTAATTTAGTAGACATTAAAAATATTATCATTGTATCCCATTGATTAGTGGGCTCGTTCAATACTCTTAACGCCTATAAATTATTTTGTACATCATCTATTAATTGTTGTAACGCCGTACTTGAGCCTTTGCCCATTGGTTTTAATTCAAATAACGCTCTTACATAATTAGATACTAACGCTGTTGTATCCTCAAATCGATCTAATAATCTCTGCCATGCACTATCATAACTCGCTTCTGAAACACCTAATGAATCGATAGCGCGTCTCGCATCTTTCTGAAATGCAGAATCCAAATAATGAAATTTCGTAATTTTAGGTATTTCTGGATTATCATGTATCATTGAGTTAAAAGTATCTCTGAATTTAATCCATTGATCGTATGATCTATCAAATTCTTTCAATTTAATGACCGGTAACTTTGAACTTAACCTTACATTCGTACCAGGAACATTCGCTACATTTAATACCGACATAGATGGATGGACCGCTGCAGCCGCCGCTGCTAACCGAACATCTTCTTGCGCTCTCATTTTTCGTTCCTTATCTAATTCTATAATAGTCCGTGCACGCGTAACGAAATCATAAAAAACGTCCTCAAATCGTATTCTTTCGCCTTCTTGTATCGGCGCTTGCTCCGAACTTTCAACAGCCTCTTCTATTTTTAATTGAATAATCTCAAATCTATCAAACAACGCTTCTATCTTTTCTAATTTTACAGCTAAACCTATCGTGTCTCCTTCGGGCGGAAACTGGTCTAATGTATTCTTAAATCGTGTTAATTTGGCTTTCATTTGTTCTCGTTCAAAAATCATAGGTTTTAATTGCGCCATTTCAATATAATGCTAACACAAAATACAAAGGAATATGGTAACTCACGTTAGAAATGTTATCTATCGCCGCAAGAAAAATGAATATTTTCGTCCTCGAAACTTCGCTCACTTGATTTCTTAAATCTTCAGCAAACTGTTATGTTGTTGATGTTTCAGTAATTCCCTGATATCCTGATTTGTTTATTAATCCTGTTTATACTCTGTCCAATCCTATATTGCTCACACTCGTTTGAATTTTAGTTCAATATTGCACAATGTCGTCCAATGTAGTTTTGCTTAAATTGGCAATATCATTCACAAATACATCCGACTCGAAGGACCAATAATTTATGTTCTAAATTCTGAAGTATTGAATTCTAATTCAATTCCAATCATAAATAGCATTTTGTCCTTTGAAAATTACAACTATTTATTTCGTACAAGATCGATACAAGCAATGCACACACGTGCCTCAACAACCGGACAACAACATATAATTGAAAATAATAATTGAAAAACGCTTACGCCGTAACGCATCTTCCTTACATCATAACGTTCTCTAACATGAAATTTGCGTCACCTCTAGACGCGGGAATTTAAATTCAAATTAATTCTCAACATAATGTTTATATAAATATTAAAACTGAGAATAGCATAAAAGCCAATTTAACGTTAAATACATCTACTATAATTAGAAACAATAAAGAAAATAATTGAAAACAATATGTAAACAATTAATAATTTATATAAATAAATAATAAATATAAAAGATATTATAAATATATAAAAAAGTATTCTAAATATTTATCGTATATAGTTGGATGTTTTATAAATAATGGGTGCCTTATTTATTATGAGTGCCTTAGTGGTAATTGTTGGTGTATATGTTGTAGTTGGACATCTAACAATTCATATAAACTCTGAAGAGTAATGGACTTTTCGAACAAATTTTGAAGAAAATTCAGTTGATTTTGGATCTCAAGAGAACGTGTTCTTAACCTGTGTTCAATATTCGAAAGTGATTGTTGCATATCTTTTTGTGCGAATTGACGTAACTAAAATAAATTTGTTATTTTGATTTTTATATTTTATCAATCAGTAATTTCATAATTAATCATCATAAAAAGCGAATGCGACATTTTTTCAAATTATTAGCATAAAAATATCGATACATGTATAAAACATCTAATTGTAAGATAGAAAGAGGAAAATACATACATTATATACAATATAAAATATGTGATACATATTACAAAAAATAAATATTACAATGAAAATTTTATAAATAAATATAAAATTTTTTAAGATTTATAAAATTTACCTCGGAAAGATGTGTCTCCAAATACGCATTATTAATAAGCACACTTAATGCTGCATTCATACTGACTCGACTACGAGAACAAAACAGTATGAATATATAGATAATTAACACATACATAATAAATCTTCATGATTGAATAGATATGCAATAGATTTTTATGAAAAAGCTGTTTTTACTTGTGTTTTATATATTTAAAATTCTTCAATATTTCTTTTAATATTGTAGTATTCTTAGCATGTCTCGCAAGAGTAGAAAGAAAAATATTAGCAGTTATAGCATAAAAACGCTCTTTTTCTTGTGCTGATGGTTTATTTTCATTATCCTCGATAAAAAGCTTTTCAAATATCCGCATAACAAACTGCAGGTGATGATCAGGATCTTCAAAGCAACTAACGAATTCCAACATTTTATAATCAAATTTCTCTTTGTACATACTAGATAAGATATTCCATAGTTTTATTTTTCACTGTCTTTATACCATTACAATATGTCCATTTCTGCCATCCAGGAAAAATTCTACGACATACAGAAAAGAAATGTTTTAGTTTTTTATATATCTCTTATCGATATATTTAGCATATTGTTTCTTTATTAATAAATATCCAGGAAAAAGGTATATATATAATCAAATATATAAAGAATGAGTGTTTGTATATATAACTCTGTCTGTATATATAGAAACAATACTGAGAAGAATAATGAAAAAATAATTAGAAAAATAATTTTTGCATTATTTCTTATAAAAAATGTAAAATTTAAAGAAATTTGAAAAATTGCCGATATAGAAAGATATATAACTTTATGTATAATTATATATAGGCAATCTCTCCTCTCAATTCTTCTAATTATATTTTATCTAAAAAAAAAAACAATGCAAAAATTATTCTAATTATTTTTTAATTATTCATTTTATTATTTTTCCAGTATATACAAACAGAAAGTATATACAAGTATGTGGGATATGGTGTTGGCATGTGCACTTTAACTTTAAGGCTCCTGCATACTCACTGCAGCCATCTTGGATTGTGACGTCAGAAGCGAGAAAATATACCATGAAAATTCTTGCGAAATACATTAAGATAAAAATGTTTTTCAATAAAATAGCGTTTGTAATCGATAGACCCGACTTGTAAAATATACCGAAAACTCTCCTTTTGTTTGGGTAATCAATAAATAACATATATATGTCGAATTGAATTGAGCCTAATCAAGGACAAAAACTGCTGTTTGACAGGTGTCGAATTGAGATAAATATTTGCTTTCACATATTAAATTATAACAAAATGGGAGTCTTCGGTATATTTTAACAATACGACAATTAATTTAAACATAAAAACACTGCACTAAAACGAAACATGACGCTGTATTTCGCAAGAATAATTTAGCTTGTGGAGTGTCATTTCCACGCCTTTTAGTTCATAATTTTGCCAGGTGTGACGCTGTCGCACGAATCTGGTGGACTTGGCAATCGAGTATGCAGGAGCCTTAAATTATCCGCTCAGTCAGCGTGGTATAAGACAGTGGCTGTGTTTTGCCGAACCTCCACTCGCTAAAGCGCACGTAAGCGGCGAGCGCTTGCTACACAAATATTTGGCTGGACAGAAGCGCTGAGTAGTTAGCAGTAACAGCGGTGGTTAGCGGTCGCCATCTTTATGTAAGTTTATTTTCATCGAACATAACCTGAGAAATATATTGATGTTCTACCGGTGAAAATTTTTCTGTAATATTTAGATTAAAATACATACAAATCTTTGGATTATATATGATTATTTTCATACTGACAATCATATTAATATACTGAAGAACTATGAATACTGAAGCAGATATTATATTCCAGATATTATATTTCAGGTATTTTATCGCATATTTATTTTATTTTATTTTTATTATATTCATTTTATTTTGCATAGAAGGTGAAGATGAAAGGCGATTCAAAATCTGGTTTAGAATTAATGAGCAAGAACCTATAATGATTCCAGGATTGAAAACAAATACATACGCGCAAGTGAAAAGTAATAATGTTCAAATGAGTTTAATTTAAATATATTCAATATTTTGAAAAAAATACTTTAAAACCAAAAAATTCTGTTCTAGACAATGATAAATATGCCTACAATTTTTTTATGAAGTGCGTAGAATCTGGAAAAGTCATGAATGATGAGCCCATAGAAGTATTGTTCAAGTCGATAGATGATGTGGACTACTAAGTATAATTACGTCTGTTAATTTGTGAGTTATGTCCATGACATTCGCCGCCAATATATATATATACACACACACACATATATACGTATATATGTACTTCTATTTATCTTCAGCACACCTGTTGAATACGTATCACCGGATGAACAACAATTGACTGAGTTGGAGATATTATCGGATGTGACACAAGACGAACCTATGTTAAAAGTAACATATAATTATCAGGGCGAGTTATATGAAGTGACGGAAAGTAGTGGAACTCACTCTAAACTAAAGGCAGGTTAGTGGAATTTACCTATACAATATATTGAACATAGAAATTATAGGTTTCTCGTAGTGGTATAAGTGCGAGCAATATATGATTTGTCATGAAATTAACTATTTTATTGCAGATAACAATTTCTTCGCCGAATTTTTCCAAAAAGCTATTGAAAATAACATTGTACAAGATAACTTGGGTGAATCTTACTGTAGCCAAATCAACCCGCATCACACAATGTCAGCACAGGAGGTCCTCAACGAAACGCCTGACGATGATGAAAACGGTACATTATGAATTTCCTAAATTAATGTGTTAGAGATTAAATTAAATTAAAAAAAACAATACGCACATTTGTTTGATACGATAATCAATTTTTGATATATTCTTTATTTCAGATTCTAAATTTGAATGGGATCGTAAATCTATTTTATTCCTCCTATCCAAATATTCTGAACGGCTTGCAAAATTCAGAAGTCCAACAATAAAAAAAATTACGCTTTGGAGAGAAATAGAAAAAGAATTTCATAAAATAGGGATTTCGCAGATTAATGCACAAATGATTGACCATAAATTTCGCAATTTGAAAGCCAGATATAAAAATATAAAAAATAATAACAAAAAAACCGGACGAGGCCGACAAGCATGGGAGTGGTACCAGCAGATGGCGGAAATTTTGGAAAATGATAAATCTGTCAATTTTGACACCGGTATCGCGTCAATGGATGATGGAGCAATCAACTTATCGCAGCGCATGATTTCATCGGCGTACAGGTTATCACCGACATTAATGTCACCTTTTCAAAATTTTCATGATAATTATAATTTTACACATTTCTCGTCACGTATTCGATCCCTTTCCTCGTTTTCTGACGCGTTTTCGGACAGTGATGCAGAAGCTAGTGCTGACACGCCTTCCAATTCACGTCACCTGGATGCTGGCGATTGTAGTAGTTCAATGCCAATTGGAGAGCCAACATCACCAGGGAGCGCACAATCTTTAACATTTTCTAGCTCGTCAAAAGAATCTAAAACTAGAAAATCCACCCATGCAAAAAACTTATACTCACAAAGAAACAGAGCATTGCAGCAGGAAGCGAGCAAAATAGATGTACTGCGAAGCATTGAAAATAAATATGACAAAGTATTGCAGCAGGAGGCGAGCAAAATAGATGTACTGCGAAGCATTGAAACAGTATTTAAAAATGCAGTTGCACAAAAAAATGAATTATTGCGACGGAAAAACGAAATATTGGAAAGACGAAATGAGCTATTGGAAAGTTTAATTGAGAAAAGGAATAATACTACGCAGTACAGGTCTTCCTAATTAAAAAAAATTATCCCTTATATAAAATAAAATGATAAAATGATTTATTATAATTATAAAATGATTTATTTGATTTTAAAACAAAAATACAAAGTTTATTATATGTAAACCAAAATACTCGCAGTTTATAAGTTATTCATTATTTGTTCCCTTTTCATCCTCGCATTTTCACCAACTGCTTTATTTTCATCGACATTTATATCGTTATAGTCTTCACCATTTTCATCATTAATGTCCCCATTCGTAAAGTAGTTCTCCCTTATATCAACTTCATCGTGCATTAAAAGGAAATTGTGGAGAGTGCAGGCCGCTGCAATGATGTAATTTGCCATTCTTACACTTTTAACATCGAGATATTTTAATCTCCGCCATTTGCACTTTAGCAATCCAAATGCACGCTCAACAATCGACCGTATAGACGAAAGTTTGGTGTTATACGTAGACTGTTCTGGCGTGAGATGTCCATTGTCTCGAAAAGGTGTCATCAGATTTTGAAGACATGGATACGCTGAATCGCCTATAATGTGCTTTTGTGGTGGTAGAATTGGATTTTCTTGATCCATCAGTCTGTTAAAAATGGATCTACTGCGAAATACAGCTGCATCATGTGCTCGTCCTGGTCGACCAATTAGGCAATCTATAAATTTACCCGTATGATCGCATATACCTGCAATATATAACATGTAATAATCTATGAATGTAATTGTTCGATTCTCAAAACAAAAACAGCATATTATGCATTTCTATCATATCTTGACAATTTTATCGCACACGACGATTTGATACCTAATAATATGTAAGTATTAAATAATATGTAAGTAAATATCATTATGAGAAATTGATAGTCAACGAACCTTGAAAATTAATAGAATGAAATCCCTTACGATTATAATAATCGTTTGCATTTCCGGGCGGTTGTTTGATGGGAATGTGACATCCGTCAATGGCCCCCACAACACCCGGAAATCCTCGCGATCGCATACGGAAAATCTGGAACAAACAAAAGAATTCACAACATTGTTGATATATGATATAAAATAAAAAGATTCTATGAATTACCCTTTCATTATTTTCACACTCTTCGGCATTTGGCCATTTTACAAATTGTGGCATCATTTCCTTTAACGCACAAATGACTTCTTTAAATACTACATGGGCATTACTTTTTGAGAGCCCAAATCTGTCGGCAACGGATCTAAAGCTCTCAGGAGTGCCAACAATCCATATAGTTAATAGTATTTTTTTCCGTAACGGAACATTGTTTTCACCTTGCCGAATTTGCCGATATATTAAATTTTCCAATTCCTTGTGTCAAAAAAATATTTAAAAAGACATGTTATGGTTAATATATACATTATTTCATAGTGTTAAGTTTATTGTTATTAAAAAATACCTCACCTCATATAATTCTCGGCTCATTCTAAAATGCGAATGAAATTGGTTATCATTGTAATGTGGTACTATGTGCTCATAGTAATGCAAATTTAAAATTCCTCCATTCTGTCTATCTCCGTGTATTAAGTCACGTAGTATTGGTGCATCTTCTACACCAATATCGACGATATTTATAAGTCCTGACAAAAATCATACATGACTAATTCATATTATAGATAAGTATATAGCTGAAACATATTACAAAGCTCATTATCATTTACTTCCTTACCTTGGTCATTTATAACAGGAATGAGTAAATCTTCGACTTCATCTTCATCGTCATCATCATCATCATCATAATCATCATCATTCAATAATTCATCCAAAATCAAATTGTCAATATTTTCCATACTGGTTATGGATATGTCAATTAAACAAACACTATAGAATTGCAGTTCACTAAACTGCTATCGTTTATGGATATTGTAATTCAATGACAAACACTTTATACAAAAATATTAAACAAAATCGTGTTGTAATTAACAATAACATAAATTGTGGTTATGTTGAATTCACTATCGACACAAAAATATGCTGAGAGCTGTCCAGCCGATACCTCAATAGCGCTAAGCGGAAAACCGCTACCAAACGAGCGACTGCTTAGCAAGCGGAGGTTCGCAAAACACAGCCAGTGCAACGGCGTTAAGACAGACGGCGTTAAGAGAGACGGCGTTACCGGTGATAGGATGCGAGGGAGAGGTCTGAGGCGTGCCGGCGAAACAAGACTACGAGTTATCCTTTGTACTAACATTATTTTAATTGACTAAACGTATTTTAGAAGATATAATCCTACAAATTGGAGGCTCAGAGCCGGGATAAAGCTCGTGTGAAGAGCGACGACAACCATTACGACAACCCAGCTAACAATAAGTTGTTGTAACTAAAAAGAAGAGACAAGACGTGAGAGAATCGGCGGATGCAACATCGCGAAGAAATGAGGAGTACAACAAAACCGGTAAGCAAGGATGTAAGACAGTTTACGAAATAAAAGACGAAGAAGAAAAGCCGATAGACAAAGATGTAAGACGGCATAAAATATCTGTGTGAATAGCGACGAATGAAGATGGAGAATCCGGCGCAAATCGAGACGATTAAACAGAAGATTCGGACGGCAACGACGGCGGCCATTAAGGCATTGCACCAGATCATTTTCGAAAACGACGGAGACCGCAAAAATTGGCAGCGTCTCAGAGATTTTCAAGGTTTTACTTTTGGAGAAGGTTCACCAGAATATGTCAGTAAATTGGAATACGCGAAACGGTTGACGCTTGGTGATTTAATATCTTGTTGTAATATTCTTGGCTTAGAATACGACGGAAATAAGGAAGAAGTGATTACTCGGATTTGCCGTAGTTTAATGGATTTGAATACGTTAACGCATGCAGACGAATCAAGCGAGAGCGAGGAAGAAAATGAGGAGTTAGACGAAAGCGGAGAAGACGAAGAAAGATTAAATGAAAACGAAAATCAACGTGGCGCACGAAGAATAAAGCAAGTACCCATGAACTTTTCCATGACATATAGAGATGTGGAAAATTCTATTAAATCTTTTAGTGGCAACGACGCATACCCTGTAGAAAGATGGATAACTGATTTTGAGGATACAGCTACTTTGTTCAGTTGGACGGAATTACAGAAAGTGGTATTTGCTAAAAAATCATTGACGGGCCCTGCCAAAATACTAGTGGAAAGCGAAGGCATCATTAAGACATGGGAAAAGCTGAAGTCGGTCCTGAAAGAAGAATTCTCTGATAAAATCAACAGTGCTCAATTACACGAAATGTTGCTTAAAAGGAAAATGAAAAAAAGAAGAAACGATACAAGAATATTATTTAGTAATGAAAGAATTGGCATCGCGAGGAAAGATAGAACCAGACGCGCTTGTTCAGTACGTGATAGACGGTATTCAAGATGACATTAACAGTAAATTAGTGCTGTACGGAGCTAGAAAATTAGAGGATTTTAAAGAAAAGCTGAAAGTGTATGAAGCCATCCAGAAGAAGAATCAAGAGAAGGCGAAGAGCAGAGAGAAGAATGAGTCTACGGAAAGAGGGGAATCGGCGAAGAAAACAGCATCGAACTCATCAAAAAGACGTCGATTAAAGAGCAAGACTCTGAGACACGATGTTACAACTGCGGAGTCAAAGGGCACAAATCTAAAGACTAATCTAAGAAAAAAGAGCTAGGTAAAAAATGCTTCAAGTGTCAAAAATTCGGACATATAGCCGTTCAGTGTGATACGATGCAAGACAGTAAAGGATAAAAAGCAAATACGTTAGTAAATACAGTCATTTGTTCGGCTAATAAGATGTTAAAGAAAGTAATGATTAACGACACGTGTGTAGATGCATTAATCGATACAGACAGTCAGGTTATTATAATGCGCGAGGATATTTACAGTAAAATTGGTTCGGAACAATTATTAAATACAACTATTTATTTAGCCGGTTTTGGAAAAGGTGAAGCACGTTCTGTAGGTTGTTTTCAGACAATAGTTGAAATAGATAACGAGCAATTTCCGTGTACCATACATGTTGTTCAAAAAAACGCGATGAGTATAAATATGATAATAGGTAATGATATTTTAAATATGGCCGAAGTAATTATTAACGCAAATGGAATAATAATTCGTAAAACGTTACCTACTGCATTTTTAGCACAAATCAACATGTTCGATAAACAGTCATTAGATATCGGTAATACTACGGATCCAAAAATTCGTGAAGAAGTCAAAAGCGTAGTCACCTTATATCAACCGAATAAATGTAAAACGACCGAAGTAAACATGCGTATTATTCTTAAAGAGGACAAACCGATTATTCAAAAATCATCATTTACCCGCGCCGGAAAGAGAAATTGTAGAGAAACAAGTAGAAGAATGGATTAACGATGGTACAATAGAAGTATGTACATCGGAATATTCGAGCCCAGTAGTAATAGTGAAGAAAAAAGACGGTTCGCCGCGAGTGTGTATAGACTATAGAAAGCTAAACAGAGTTATCGAAAAAGATGGTCACCCATTACCTTTAATTGAAGATTTGCTAGACAAACTAGAAAATTCACGTGTATTTAGTACTTTAGACTTAAAGAATGGTTTCTTTCACGTAGCCGTAGAAAAAGAAAGTAGGAAATATACTGCCTGTGTAACGCACTGCGGTCAATATCAATTCTTGAAAGTACCTTTTGGTCTATGCAATTCATCACGAGTTTTCCAACGATTTATAAATGCCGCATTTTGGGAATTAATTAAGCAGAATATCGTATTACTTTATCTGGATGATTTAGTTATACGCGCTGCGAACGAACAAGAAGCATGCTTCGCCTGCGATTGGTATTAAAAACAGCGAGCGAGTACGGTTTACAATTAAATCTTAAAAAATGTCAGTTTATAAAAAAATCTATTGAATTCCTAGGCCATGTAGTAGAGGGAGGCAGAGTTTATCCTTCTCCTAAAAAAAATTAAAGCCGTAATTGATTATCCAGAGTCACAAGGATTGAAAGATGTTCAAAGCTTTTTTGGTCTATCAGGTTATTTTAGAAAGTTCATTTCTTTGTATTCGGTTATAGCTAGACCTTTAAGCAATTTGTTACAGAAAAATCGATCGTATATTTTTGACATGGCAGCCAGAGAGACATTTCAACAGTTAAAAACGTCACTGACTCAAAAACCAGTATTGAAAATATATCATCCTCGACACGAGACAGAATTACATACAGACGCGAGCATAGAAGGATATGGTGCTGTATTAATGCAAAAGTCACCTGATGATAACCTACTGCATCCTGTCTACTACATGAGTAAGAAAACTAAGCGAGAGGAAAGAAATTATTGCAGCTATGAATTAGAAGTATTGGCGATAATAAGAGCAATTAAAACATTTAGAGTGTACCTGTTAGGAATTAAATTTAAGATATTAACTGATCGCGCAGCCTTTCAGCGTACTATGAGCAAAAAAGATTTGACAACTCGCGTTGCTAGATGGGCATTATTTTAGAAGATTATGACTGTACTATAGAACATAGGCCAGGGATACGAATGAAACACTACGTAGATGCTCTAAGTCGACATCCCGTCATAACTATAACAGCATGTTCAATTATACCTCAGATTAAAATACAACAAGAGCAGGATACTGAAGTTAAAGCTATAGTAGAAATTCTAAAAGATAAATCGTATGGTGATTATAATATGTGCGGAGATTTACTTTATAAGTTTGAAGATGGTCGAAATTTGCTTGTTATACCTAAATCTTTGGAAACTGATATTATTCAAACGATACATGAAAAGGGACATTTCGCTACAAAGCGAACCGAAGAATTAATTAGACAGGAGTATTATATACGTGATTTAAAAGGAAAAGTCGAACACTATATTGTAAGTTGTGTACCTTGTATTTTGGTTAACCGTAAAGAAGGCAAACAAGAAGGTTATTTGCATCCGATACCAAAACCCGATATACTCTTGCATGCGTATCATTTAGGACCTCTAGAGACGACTAGTAAGAGTTATAATCATATTTTAGCAGTGATAGATAGCTTTACTAAATTTGTATGGTTGTATCCAACCAAAAGTACAACAACGCGTGAAGTTATAACTAAGTTGAATCTACAAAAAGAAACGTTTGGAAATCCTGTATGTATTGTAACTGATAAGGGAACGGCCTTCATATCACAAGAATTTAATGATTACTGTAAGGAGGAACAGATTAAAAACATAACTATCACTACAGGTTTACCTAAGGCTAATGGTCAAATGGAGCGTTTAAATAGGACGATTATATCAATACTTTCTAAACTTTCAATAGACGACCCTACTAAATGGTACAAACATGTTGAAAAAGTACAACAGGTATTAAACTCGACTTATCATTGTAGTATAACTATGACGCCCTTCGAATTACTATTTGGAGTAAAAATGTGCATTAAACTTGATCTTAAATTACGCGAAATGGTAGAAGAAGAATTTCGATTACAATTTGAAGAAGAACGTAATCAGTCTAGGATTAAGGCAAAAGAACAAATTTTAAAAGTGCAATCCGAAAACTGTAAAACTTACAATCTCAGACGTAAAAAATCATCTAAGTACAATGTAGGTGACTTAGTCAATAAAAAGAACTCAACTCGGACCAGGTCGTAAATTGCGAACAAAATACTTAGGTCCGTATGCGATTAAAAAGATTAAATCAAACGACACGTATGATGTTACCAAAATGGGAGATCACGAAGATCCTTCTAATACATCTACTTGCGCCGAATACTTAAAACCCTGGACACGCGTTAGAATTAAGTAAATATGTTATCTTAAGCGTTACATCTTATAATATTTAATCTAACGATGTAAAACATAGAGAATAAGTTTATTTTATTTGTTTTAGTTTAACTTTCAAAGAAATTTAGTTTACATGATATTGTTTTATAATTTACTTATTAATAATACTGTAATACTTTTAAAAATCATCCGGGACGTATGATTATGCAGAATGGCCGAATGTGGGATATGGTGTTGGCATGCGCACTTTAATTTTAAATTATCAGCTCAGTCAGCGTGGTATTAGACAGTGCAACGGCGTTAAAACAGACGGCGTTAAGAGAGACGGCGTTATGGGAGATAGGATGCGAGAGATAGAGCTGAGGCGTGCCGGCGAGAAAAGATTACGAGCTATCCTTTGTATTAACATTATTTTAATTGAAAAAACGTATTTTAGAAGATATAAACCTACAATAATGACGCTTGCTAAATCGCGGAAGTGCAGAAACCGGTTCATTCGGATGATAGACAGTTTGTCGATATCTCTCTTACTTATGTTTTAGCACAAACTCTCTTCAAATGTCAATTATTTTACGATACATTTCTTGAAACACGCGGTTTAAACATTATTATTCTTTCTTCAAAAATTTAAATTCTAATTGATGTCTCAAAAGTAAAGTGTGTATTGTCATATATATTTTGTATATAGATATTATATATATATATATATCACGGAAAAAAAAGTTTGCTGTCACAGCATATTTTATGCTACCATAGCAAATTTCGTTAGTTATTATATGGACAGCAAAGAGATTTGTTAAGAATACTAATTTTATTTGCTGAAAATATATTTGCTAATCCTGCAAATTATGTTGCTATAATAACAAACTGTTTTTATTCTGCCATTGAAATATTTTTGCTGCATCAACAACGCAATTTGTTTACATGAACAAATCAAGTTTGCTATATCAGGAAAACGCTTTTATTCTACCATTGAAATACTTTTGCTGCATCAACAACGCAATTTTGTTACATGAACAAATCAAGTTTTGTTATATCAGGAAAACGGTTTTGCTGAATCATCAAGTTATTTTGAATAAATAAGCAAAGTAATTTTGCTATATTAATAAAAAATTTTAGCTGTATTTAACAGCGTTTTTTAGTAATTTCAACAAAGCAACTTTACTATAATAGCAAAAGGCTCTAATGCTGTATTAACAATGCATTTTGGCTATATTAGCAACGTAATTTTGCATATTAGGAAGGTAACTCGGCTTTTTTAGCAAAATATCGTTGTAATATCGCAGTAATATCCATTCAGATTTACTTTCTATCTAAGAAAAATAAATACAAAATATATAAAATCTAATAAAAATAAAAATCAATTTGATTGTGTTTTAACTTCTGCTTTATTAGATTTTAATATGTATTTATTTACCTCCAACATAGCAAACCTAAATGGATAGTACAGAAGATATTTTACTAATAAAACAAGTTACCTATATTAATACTGTTACTCTAATACTGTTAAGTTGTTTCCTCCTCTGTCTGCAAACATACACAAATATGAATCCAGAATACAATGTATAAAATTGAAGATGGTTGCAGAAGTAATAAAATAAACATCTTATGTCAATATTTTTTAAAATTTTATTTAGAAGAAATATATAACTTGAATGAAGTTGAACAATACAAGTTGAAAATACAAATTGAAAATACAAGTTGAAAAATACAAGTTAAAAAGTAAATCAAATTAGAACGTAATACGCAATACAATTCACCATTGCTTATTCTATGTGAATAAATAGGAAATGGATTGGAAAGATTCTCTTGAGTTATAATCTTTATTTCGTTATAATTTTTTTCAACTTTATATGCATGAACATGAGAGTTATAGCCTATAGTTTTATATGCAAAACATAAAAATAATGGATAATTATTTTGGATAAAAATCTTTGTAATCTCTCCAAAAAATAGGCCCTGTAGTAATATTATAAACTATTATTAAAACCATTCCTGTCTGATAATGTGTACCCTTATGTTCCACCCAATTAGAGACAAAATACATTTTATTTTCTAATATTGGTAACATATCTTTAAATAATTCGAAATTATCAATTAAGGTTATATCAATAATTTCTCCGGGACCAATTTTTATTTTAGATAATATGCTTTCGCACGCTTTTAGTCTAAAACAAAATTGTAATTGGTGCTCTATGGCTGATTTGGCAATATTTTTTCTACACATATTAGTATAACAAGATTTCTAAGAGATCTATGCTTGGCCTCAAAGCGCATGGATGAATAATGAACAATTGGTCCTGACATTTCGAGCACCTTTTGGCATAATGGAGTAAATGATGAAATTTCGGTTTCAGGTTATTTCCTCCCAAATCTACATATAATTTGTTATGTTCGTATACTAAATGATTTAATAATAACGATTCACCTTGTGCTATAAAGTCTTTGACAATAAGATATCTAAAATTTGTATTAAAAGAATATATAATTGTCAAAATTTATCATTTTCCGATATCCGATCTCCAATAAGAATACCAAAAAATCTTGTAAAGCATAACATTTCGGAAGCAGTCATTTTTAATTTATTTTTCTTTAAATTATCTCGAGAGATTTGCAGAGGCCTGTTTGATGAATCAATAGGGCCAAAATCAAACATGGCTAAACGAAAATTTAAAATATCCAAAGAAAAAGATTCGATATTTTTGTTAAAATGATTAAGAATTAGTAGAATGTCATAATGACATACTCCTTCCAGCACATCATGCATTATATCTACAATATAATTAGATGTAATATGATACGAATTAATTTCGTTAAAATTGTATTTCGTTAAAATTGTACCATATGTTCATTAGGAAATAGCTCGATAATATGTTCAGCTAGAAAAGTGAACCGATTTACGGTAATCTTGAAAAATATATTTTCTCAAATTAAAATTAAATGATGACATTAATGTTAATAAGAAAATGTACTTTTTATCGACATCTATCATATGTTCATTAGGAAATAGCTCGATAATATGTTCAGCTAGAAAAGTGAATAATCCTGAAAAATATATTTTCTCAAATTAAAATTAAATGATGACATTAATGTTAATAAGAAAATGTACTTTTTATCGACATCTAAGTTCGGCAGATATAACGCAATCTGTGACATAATTACGGAGACGATCAGTGAGTCGACCATTTTGCTTATAAAATGATAGTACTTCCTTTCCTTGAATACTCTCAGATAATATTCGTTTTAGGTCCTGCATAAATTGTGAGGAATTTATTTTAATAAATCATGAGATTATATATGAACAAATAGAAGAATAATTGAAATTTACATATTTTTCTACAGTTCTATCAGAAGCATCTGTATATGTACTAATTATTTTAATTTCATTTGCAGTATCGTTAACTGGTAAATTCAAATCAGCAATAATTTCTGTATTGTTGCTTTCATCTCTTATGTTGTTTTGGTCAGTTATAAGTGTCATAGATTGATCGATTTCTTCTTGCTCAATAATTAATGAATTATTTTCCAACCATTCTTTCCATTTCAAATAAAACTTAATTCTGTGGCCCAATTTGGGAATTAGTGACTCAATAATTGTTTTATTAATGTTTTTTTTAAAACAATCTCGTCTATTTCCTGTTCTATTAAACAACAATAATTTTGTTTAATAGATATATAATTATATGTAAAATATATATCGCTCTCTCTCTCTCTCTCTCTCTCTCTCTCTCTCTCTCTCTCTCTCTCTCTCTCTCTCTCTCTCTCTCTCTCTCTCTCTCTCTCTCTTCTTACTTTTAGAAACGCATGCTCTTTCAAACAGGTTAAGTTATATGGAATGTAATTTTTCCGAGAAAATATCAAGAAAATTTCTTACTTACCTATAAATTTCGAAATAACTTCTTCGGGCATTCCCCAACTATCAAGTAATTTCTGTATCATTCTGTATATTTGCTGCGCGCACAAAAGAGTTTGCTGTACGTATTATGATGTACAGAGTACAGAACGTTAAATCAATAACGATCACCTCCGTCATAGTAACAAATAACAGTTAAACAAATAACGATTACTTCGTTTCCACGGAGAACCCTGACTATCTAATTTACAATCAATGAGATGATTAGAATTCTCCGTCTCACTCATTGTCAGAGAGATAAACGTCGCGTACACATTCATGTATGATTCGTAAAGCTTCGCCAGGCTTTTCTTTATAAGCTTCATTCTATTTGGCGACCATAACGCTTGTGGGATCGTTTCATCCTTATTGTGCACCAAAAATTGAATAAAGATAGATAATGCTCACAAGTGTTGCGATCGCCAAGTAAAACGTAGCTATATTAGATGTTTGTCTCCAATAATTTCTAATAATATCATAGATGCTAGATAAAAAATGGTGTGTACACCTTCTTACTTGCATGTTATTATATACACAATGATTCACACATTTGTTTTATATAAAAGAGATTTTTTCATATTATAAATTATTAATATTATACAAATAAATAAAGTATATTACAAATAATATTAAGAAATGTATATTAACAATCATATTTATTAGGTATTAATATTGAATAAATATTCCAATAAAATTTCAAAAACAACTTTTGTGCATGCTATCTATGCACCATTTTAATCCAATAGCAATCTTGTTTTTATAACAAATTTACTCAGCAAAATTTTACTTATTTTCTTAACAAGTAAAACATTGCTATAATAATATTACAAAATCGATTACAATAGCAAATTTTTGTTGCTGTTATGATGAATTTGTATCAGCAATAATGATTTTCCTGTAGTAGTAAAATACATTTGCTAGAAATAGACTATTTTGCTTTAATAGCAAATTAATATGTTTATATGAACAAATTAACTCAGCAAAGTTTTTTTATCCTATCAATTAAATAAATTTTGCTGTACCTAACATTAAATAAATAAAAAATTAGTTATAACAGCAAAATTTAGTCGTTATCACATCAAATATACAATAGCAACGACGTTTTTGCTGCAACAGCAAAATTATTTTTTTCCATATATATATATATTTATATTTATATTTATATTTATATTTATATGACGAAAATGATACTTTTTTTTATCAAAGTATAATTATATTGAACAATACACAGTTGTTAAGGTCATTCATTAGTACACATATTTACTCCATGACGTTGATGCATGATCACGAAAGTGACCTGAGTCAAGCTTATGAGTTAGACGGCGCTCTCGGTACATTAAGCAATATAAAACGTACAACTCGGAAGGATTGTTAAAGTTTTCAAAACGTGCAAACGAATGTTCAACGACCAAGGATAATGATCCCGAGTGCAGTAATGATTCATCTAGAACAACGACTGACCGGCAAGATGCAGTAGACAATGAATCAAATTGCAGGTTTATTCCACGAACTAACTATTATACGAATACGTTCCTTAAGAAAAATCTACTAAATTTGATTTATTTCTTCAGCGTGAGAAAGTCATGGTCATTGACCCAAGTCATTGTAAATAATGATAAATATTATCTAGCATATTTGCATTATTTCAATATGCGTTTTACACTACATAATTTTTATCAACTACAAGTATATCCGCTTTTTATATATAATATTTAACTATCGTTATAATTTGTTGTTTGTTGCATTGTGCACGATTTCAGTAATATAGTTTAGATCCTGCATGTAAGAAAAGTGTAAAGTATGAAAAATAGCGTTGAATTAAAGATATACTTTTAAACTTTTTCCTACATAAACATATGTATCGTTTTAATGAGAATAATAATAGTTTGTACGATAAATAAAAGAACTCGTAAAAATTTCAATCAATCTATCGAGCATTTCCCGATTATATAGCTTTTACTCAGCAAATAATCATAGAACAGTCTGCGATAATGAATGCTTGCTTTTAGTAATGACACCAGCATTGTGTGTGGCTAACTATACAATCGGCAGCTCATCCATGTAATCGATAGTGCGGAACGTATGTCTGTAATTCAGCATTCGTAATTTCCGTATATTGGCTTTTTAATCGATACTCCGCCAATCACTTCGGTTCACCATAAATCGGAAGCAATCGGACATAAACTAAAATATTTAAATGCATAAAGATTTTACCGAATAGTTATTTGCACATCTTTCTATGTTTATAATTGGTTTCCTTTATCGTAATATCACTTTAAGCATCTAACAGTGCGACATATTTTATTATGCTGTTCTACATTGCTTCAACTATTTTTTATTTATAATAAAAATTAATAATTGTTCTCAAGCAATATTGTAAAAAATCGTATTATATCAAAAGAAACTAAATCTTTTATGTTACAGTGAAATTTTGTAATAGCGCATCTCGAAATAGCAAAATCCCTTCTATAAGGTCCTGAATTTTATGAATAAAGAGGAGGCAACCTCGTTATTACGTTCAGAGCCTCGAGCCGCGCCCTATTAAGAGGTTCCACTGTATATATTTATCACAAATTGACAAACACAACGGAAATTCATGACAAACTGATGAGAATTCATGAGCACAACAATTAATTCTTTAAATTGCCTTATTTCAAGGTGCGAAATATATTAATTTTTCTTCCATAGGAGAGATTAACACTAAATTTAATATTTTATATTTTTTATATTATTGCATGCATATAATTTCTTATCTTCTTCTGTTTTAAATGGAATTCATGTTTTGTATTCTTGTAATTACTTTATTTCATATTAATTATTCTTATAAATGCTATCTATAAACAATAAAATTTGTCAATAAGTTTAAATTACATGATTTCTTAAATTAATGTGATTTTTAACGTGTACAATTGGTCTTCTAACTATTTTCTATAATATTTATAATATTGTCTTGCATATTTTAATTATTTTATTTTGGAGAGCACAATTAGAAAAAAAAAATATTTTCTATTACTCCAAACCTAAAAGCAACGAATAATTCATATACATGTTCGTGTCACAAAATTTCACGATTGTCCGCGATGCTTCATGATACGTCCAGTGACATACATGAGAACCGTATAGAATCCCCTCTTTCGGAAGAGGTGCTTTCATGCGCACGTATAAAGCCAGCGAAAGCGCCAGGCGGCTCTCCAGACTAGCGCACAGTCCGACAGCGATAGGAGCTCTGCGCGAACGTATTGTACGGCGGATTTAGATTAACAATACCTGGGAATCTCTCACATAAATTTGCACGTTAAAGTAAGACAATTTAAAGAATTAACCGTCGTGTGCTTAGCCATTTACGTGTTCATGAATTGCCGTCGTTTCTGTCAATTTGTGATCAGTATAGATTAGATCGGGAGTGATCATGAAGATGCATCTCGTTGGAATCTTGACTATCCTGTTAATCATCGATACCGAGATTTTAGGACATTCTTCACAGGAGAGATTAATGCAGGTATTTAATGTTTTTGATATGCACATAATTTGCATCTATTGCATGCACATAATTTCTCATCTTTTTCCTATTTAAATGGGATTCATTCTCATAGTAACTTTGCTTTACAAATTATTCTAAGTAATACCACATGTATATAAATTTAAAATAATACATATAAAACACAACACAAATATGTAGTATCTTATGAATAAGTTGATCTGTGTTTTCTCTAATATGTTTTATGAACAGTTAGTTTAATAAACATGCATTTCCATTATACGAAAATTATATTAATACGTACATTTACTATAAAAATACAAGTTATCAGAAAAAAGTATTATGCCTTTATCTCATCTATTATGTTATTAATAATTAAGCGACAAAAATACAATGATCTTAAGTATTCTTATGTGTGTATCGATGTTTAAAGTTTATGGTTGAATCTCTTGCACAATGCATCAATAATACAGCTCGCAATGAGGCATGTTCAAAGACATAATTATTCGCGTTTTCGTATAAATATATAGTTACATTTTTATATGTACCTTCAACAATAGAGGATAAATTATCTACATATACGATATCTTTTCTCATAATTTAATGTAAATACATTTCTACTCTCATTAAACTTGTTGTATTAATAAAAAAAGTGCAAAAGAAAGAGTTAAGTAAGTTCTTTAAACCATCTTTTATAATTGAGAAAATTATTTAATATTGAATTTTATGTTTAATCTACATTAAGAAAATTATATTTATAATTTCTTTTTTATAAAATGTAATTTAAAAAAGTAGAAATATACATAGATAGAAAAAAGGAAACAATATTAAACAATGTTGTATATATCTTTTGATACATAAAGTGCCGACTAATATATTAGCATTTTGTGATAATTATGGAATATTTTTTTCATGCGGCTAGTAAACATCAAACCTATTAAGTCGATGATGAGAAAATTCCGTTTCAAGCACCATAATTTTTTGAGAATGACGCAATCTTAATTGCTCTAGCTACTATTCTTTTCTTTCATTCCATTTCGTTCATTTTTTCTTTCTATTTCGTTCTATCATAGTCGTTACGTCTGGCTCTATCCCGTACAATTATGTCTCCACCCTCTCTCTATCCTTCGTTTGCGAAAGTGGAACACTTCCTTCTACAGATGCTAATCCTGATAACCTCGGAGAGTGTGCCGTCTCTCTGGAACGTGACAGCACTCAAAAATGCTGTAGTTCAGATTTCTCGTTTCTGTCACAATTCCATGAACCATTTTTTCAACATCATATTGCTTTGCATTTAAGACTCTAACATTTGTCGATTAAACATTGGCAAAATAGGTATTACAACACGTGTTATTCAAACGCATGAGAGCTGCGAAAGGCCTGTAAACGGCTGTCTGCATAAGCACGTGAGTCTGGCTCGTCATTAACTACGCTCACGAGATTCGCCGCCTACACGTATATGTTTGTCGTCGTCATTATATGCAAGTACGACGGCCTGCAAGGACTACAACTTCGCTGCATTTTTTTAGAAACATTGACATAAAAGCAGGGTCGTCAAGTATAGCGGGAATCACATTGTAATCGAAGAGTACCGTTTTATAATCGAAACACGTTTTCTAGAGAAAAAATTTAACTAAAAAATAAATTTTTTTCAATCTGTTTTAACAAATATATATAATAATCAAATATTATAAATGCATAATTAATCTCTCAGATGACGATAATTCGAAGATTGTTAGAAATACTTTTTGCATTTATATTAGATATTAAGAGGAATATGACAAAAGAATGTCACAGGCGTTCACTTATGAAATCAATTATGCATTTAATATTCGTTCTTTGTACAGACTGTTTCTGATTCTACACACTTCTTTTCATCTATGGATTTTTTAAAAATTTGAAGTTTATTTTTGAGACGTAATTTGTAAAATTTCCTAAAATTTCGATTGTTTGTAACTTAAAAATAATTAATACTCTGTCGTCTTTATTAAAAAAAATCTATCTTTAATTAAAAAATTTATAGACGAACGAAACTATACAAAATTTGAAATATTCTATACATTTGCGTTCATATTTTTACAAATTGATTTTATAACGAAATTGATTCCTCTTATTGTTAGTGTTATGTTGCAAATACAATCTCGCAATTTAATAACTATAGCATTCAGCGTTCACACCTACATGTGTACCACCTATTATAGAATCAATGCCGTTGCATAGAGATACCAGGACATGGACGATAATAGTAATTCCTATATCGACAGGAGTATCACGTGCCGCACGTGATTGCATATGCTTTTGCACGTGCCGATTATTGCCGATCGGTGCGAACGCAAGAAAGACAGAGAAAGAAAGTCATGCTTGTATGCCTTTCCTCGTACGAATTAATGCCATCGAGGGAAAAGTCTGATCGAGTCACATGCACGCGCCAGCCACTCACCTCGAATCACGCGACCATTCGTTCTGTCAATTAACGACCACGTGATGTTTTTTCAGCGTTTGTACACCATTGGTCTCATAGCAAGGCCACCATAAAACTCGTTTGTTTCGATTCCTTACCGTGTGATATTTTTACCATGTTTGCAAAACTAAAATTTGTGATGGTATTGTAATGACTCAATCACTCGTAAATTCAAACTGCTGTCAAAGAATTGGATAGCATACCATTATTTTAAGTTTTATTTGAAGAGAGATCTAAAGAAGATCAAATCTCTCTTTTACATCTTGTTTTCTTCTAACGGACTACTTATTATGACGTGGGAGAGAAAGTGCGAATGAAAGTAACTTTTCTGGGAAAAATAAGATTGTGTTCCGACATTGACATTATGTATCTTAAATTAGCCTTGTATAAGTAACTAATAACTAATAGTAGTTAAAAAAATGATACAGTCGCACCTCGTTAAATCTATTTACTAGTAGAGACGGAGAAAGTATGAGAAATTCAAGTGAGATTGCAGTGTATCGAATAATGATATTCTCGCGGCAAAAAGAATAAAAAGGCGACATATCTATCATTGACACTGATTCGATTTCTCGTATCTAACACGCTGATAAAGAGAGAGAGAAGAGAGAAGAGAAGACGCGTTATACATTTATAATATTCTTTATAAGGTGCTCAGAGAATTAATTAATGCATGAATAATCTGAATATTTAAACACTTTAAGATATTGTGTATAATCGTATCTTGACGATTATAACTTCGGGTGATACAGTCATTCTTTGCACTTTCTCCGATCATCTGATGAAACAACAAGATATTGTGGTTTGAACATATCCAAGGATTATAATTTTTATCAATATTCTTTCTTCATTATACACTCACACTATTGATAAAGTATTCGCAAATGAGCCATTAGCAAAACCGCGAGTTTGTTACGCGTTAAAAATCTCTGATTTTACTGCATACAAAAGTGATTGATGCGTCATTAATTAGTATGCAAAATGCAATTAAATATATCCAATAAATATAAAACACATGTTGCACCGCAAAAGTAAGTTACGTAAGAAATTATCAGAGAAACGTGCGTACACACGATAAAGATAAGCGCGTAAACTATTATTAAATTGATCTTCTATTCCTTGGATACGTAATTTTATTCTAGCAGTTATCACGATTTAGAAAAATAAAACTGACTTTAAATCACATTTCATAAATACATTAAATCAGTTTATAAATACATTTTTATATATAATATTTTAAAAAGATAATGCTATGAGTATGTGTATGTGGACGAAGATAAAATATTTCTCACATGCTTGTCAAGTATATGTACGGAAATTGTCACGGGCCTGAGGGGAATCGTCATGGGCCCGCGATTGATCGACAAGTCCCTGGGCCAGCGGTGCTATCGCGCCGCCACCAGAGAGTCACGTGGAGGGGAGAACGAGAGCGTGCACGTTCTCGTTAGACGATTTTCGGCACTTGTCCTTTGTCCTAAGGACCGAATTGTACTAGCAGATATATTGAGAGTAAAATACGTATTCTTTTACGACGAGTTTAACGTTATTTCTTACATATCAGAAGTGGGATATATAGGAACGAGTACGTGCCTATTTAGTTCGGTATATTGAAATAATTATATTTCGATAGATTCGATAAAGGCGACGATATATTTATTAATATGGGTCGCCATAAGTCACGCCACGACAACGATCGAAGTAGTTCGAGACAAAAGAGGCGCCGTTCGTCTTCTTCGTCGTTAGACGAGGAAAGGAGACGAAGGGATGAGCGTTTCGAACGACTGGAACGCATAGTGGAAGGTTTAGACCGACGATCGCACGTGAGAGGCTCATGCATTCACAAGGGAGACGAGCAAATGATACCTGTGTTCGATCCGTCCAAAGACGAGCTGGTAATCGAAAAATGGATCGAACATGTAGACGACCTGGCCATACAATACGATTGGGATGACCGGGCGATTATGCGCTTATACCAGGACGCTTGAAGGGACACGCGCGGCAATGGTATGACGCACGGCCACGATTAGCCGTTACATGGGTAGAGACAAAGGAATCTTTAAAGCAACAATTCCGTAAGTCTGTTCCATTTAGTAAACTATTTAAAGAAGCTGCGTTATACGAAAGCGCTCCCGGCCAAGCGCTCGGAGATTATTGTTTTCAGAAATTAAATAAGATGCGTAAGTTAGATATTAATATACCTGATAAATATCTTATTGACGCGGTGATTGGCGGAATCACAGACGAAAATGTCGCGAGAACGGTACGTTCTGCACAGCATAGTGACGCGAATGCATTATACGCGTATATAACGACGTTAGGTAGTATTCCGTTGAAGGGCGAAAGAAATAAAGCTGCGTCGGGATCTACTTTTAAGAAAGATCGAAAAGGTCAGTTGTTAAATCGTTCGACATCGGATCAAGCGCAGTCTGTAGACGACGAAAACGTTAAATCGACAGATGATAAGACTACCGCGAGCGATAATAAGGCTAAACAATCGCGATTAGAATGTTTTAATTGCGGTAAAGCGGGTCATATCGCAAGAAAGTGTCGTATGCCGCGTGTAGAATGCGAACAATGTCGTCGTTTAGGACACAATGTCGATAAATGTCCTTTTAAGAAAGATGTGAACGCCGTATCGGAAGCGAGATGTTTAACGAATCTATACGAACGAACGATATCTGTTAACGGGCATAAGATCAAAGGGCTGATTGATAGCGGGAGTAGCTGTAGTTTACTGCGAGAGTCTGTGGTCGAAAAATATCATATGTCTGTATCAATAACACCGGATAACGTGCTGAGAGGATTTGCCGGACAGGTTACGACAAGTAATCGGTCGGCGCTTTGCGACATTAAAATTATGAACGCGACGGTGCGAGTTAATGCTATCATAGTACCTGATAGTCATCTCGTTTACGATGTTATTGTTGGACGCGATTTTCTTGAACAAGAACATATCGTTACTATTAAATGAAGAAATAAATTAATACTCGAACAATTACCCACGATTAATGTCGAATGCTCAAGTATTGTTGACGTAAATTTCTCGGAAGTATTGACGAACGATATGATAATTACATGCACTGATAACAAAGAAACGAAACAACAATGTACAAATCTAATTCGAGAATTTAGAGACTGTGTATCGTTTTCGATAAGAGATTTAGGAAAAACGGAGGCTGCCTCGTTGAGCATCCGTTGCACATCGGACGTACCTGTAGTTTATCGTCCATATCGTTTAGCTGAAAGCGAAAAGCGAACATTACGAGAGATTATTCAAGAGCTGTTAACCAATGATATTATTAGAGAGTCAAGTTCACCGTACGCGAGTCCAATCATACTAGTAAAGAAAAAGAGCGGCGAATATCGCATGTGTGTGGACTTTAGAAAACTAAACGCGATTACGATTAAAGATAAATATCCTATGCCATTAATTGAGGAACAAATTGATAAGTTAGGAGGCAATCGGTATTTTACTGGTTTAGACTTAGCGTCCGGATACTATCAAGTGCCGGTAGCGACAGATTCTATAGAAAAGACAGCGTTTGTAACGCCGGAAGGCCATTATGAATTCTTACGTATGCCATTCGGGTTAACTAATGCGCCTGCAGTTTTTCAGCGTTTGATGGATAACGTATTAGGAAAATTGAAAAACTCGATAGCTTTTCCTTATTTGGATGATATTATTATACCGTCCAAAACTGTAGCGGAGGGAATGACACGATTACGGCAGGTGTTGGATACACTACGTATACATGGTTTAACTCTCAAGCTGGAGAAATGTTCATTCTTCGCAAGGTCTATAGAATATCTAGGCCGAGAGATCAGCGAGCAGGGAGTTCGACCTGGACGTCGTAAGATAGAGGCGGTGCTAGATATGGAAGCGCCCCGATCAGTTAAGCAAGTACGTCAGTTCTTGGGGTTGGCTGGCTATTTCAGGAAGTTCGTAGAAAATTTCGCAATAATCGCTGAACCATTAACAAGGCTCACTAAGAAGGACGTATCCTGGATATAGCAAGAAGAGCAGGAAAGAGCGTTCAACATGATTAAGAGCAAATTGACGACCCGACCGGTGCTAACAATATTTAATCCTGAGACTCCCACCGAAGTACACACCGATGCAAGCGCCATAGGTATAGGGGCCGTATTATTGCAGCGAGTTGATGGTAAGATGGCAGTGGTAGCATATTATAGCCGACAAACCATCGCAGATCAACGTTGTTACCATTCTTACGAGCTGGAGACGATGGCTGTTGTACTAGCGTTAAGACATTTTCGGGTTTACTTGCTGGGTACAAAGTTCAAGGTTGTAACTGATTGCAACGCATTACGTACGACTTTTGCAAAGCGAGATTTGCTGCCGCGAATTGGTCGTTGGTGGCTCGAGGTACAAGAGTATACGTTTGACGTTGAATATCGAGCAGGAACTAAGATGGCACATGCGGATGCTCTCAGCCGCAGTCCCATTCATTTTCCATTAGAAGTGTTACAGATTGACATAACGGAGGGCGACTGGATATTAGCTGCCCAATTACAAGATGAACAGTTAGCACGAATCCGAACAATTCTTTTGGATAAGAAGGCAACTAACGAGACTAAGCATTACTTCCACGAATATCTTATCAAGGATAATAAGATATACCGACGGTTAGATGACAAGACTCAGGCATGGGTAGTGCCGCGAGATGCACGGATGCAAATTTGCAGATTATGTCACGACGACGCTGGACACCTTGGCGTGGAAAAGACGTTGGAACGTATTAAACGAAATTATTGGTTTGCAGGTATGAGACATTTTGTGACGAAGTATATCAATGCTTGTTTAAACTGTGCATACTACAAGCATACGGCCGGTAAGAAACAATGTAAGCTGAATACCATTGAAAAGGTACCAGTTCCGTTTCATACTGTGCACATTGATCACGTTGGTCCCTTTGAGATGAGTAAAACGCATAATAAGTTCCTCTTGGTAATAGTAGACGCATTTACCAAGTTTACGATTATAGAACCTGTGAAGAGTCAAAAGACGTGCTATGTTGTTAAGATTTTAACGAATCTAATCTATTTGTTTGGAGTTCCCAACAGGATTATAAGTGACAGAGGAACGGCATTTACGTCCCAGGCATTTCGTATGTTTTGTGACACTTACGGAATAAAGCATGTATTGAACGCTGTGGCCACACCACGAGCTAATGGCCAATGCGAGAGATACAATAAGACGATTGTGCAAGCCCTGGCTACTACGACGGCTGGACGTGATCCACGTGATTGGGATTCCGTCATTAAGCAAGTTTAAAGCGCCCTAAATACGACTCATAATAAGGGTATTAATACGACGCCCATGAAAGCACTTATTGGGTGTGAAACACGAAGTGCAGCTGAGGCACAACTGTTATCGCAAATTCAGGACGTTGTGCATCAGTTGGATTTAGACGAGTTACGCCATAACATCGAGGCACATATCAGTCAAGAACAACGAGCGCAGAAAGAGCGCTATGATCGAACGCGTCGAGATGCGACGAAATACGATGAGGGTGCTCTGGTCTTGGTACAGATTACGAGCGACCCAGCAACGGGCAGCAGTCGAAAGTTACATCCCAAGTTCAAAGGACCGTTCCGAGTTCGCAAAGTTCTCATTAACGATCGTTACGAAGTGGAGGACTTGCGAGAAGGATATCGGCGAAAACGAACGGTTGTAGCTGCTGACCGTATGAAACCATGGATTACGGTTCAAGGTGAGTGAGCGGGTAAGATGCTCACAGCTTTTACGGACTGATCTTAGTCGGCACAACGGTGTCTGTCTGAGTCAGTTATTACGGACTGGTCTTGGTCGGCGCAACGGCGTCTGTCTGAGTCAGTTATTACGGACTGGTCTTAGTCGGCACAACGTGTCTGTCTGAGTCAGTTATTACGGACTGGCCTTAGTCGGCACAACGTGTCTGTCTGAGTCAGTTATTACGGACTGGCCTTAGTCGGCACAACGGTGTCTGTCTGAGTCAGTTATTACGGACTGGTCTTGGTCGGCGCAACGGCGTCTGTCTGAGTCAGTTATTACGGACTGGTCTTGGTCGGCGTAACGGCGTCTATCTGAGTCAGTTATTACGGACTGGTCTTGGTCGGCGCAACGGCGTCTATCTGAGTCAGTTATTACGGACTGGTCTTGGTCGGCGCAACGGCGTCTGTCTGAGTCAGTTATTACGGGCTAGTCTTGGTCGGCACGACGATGCTGCCTGTCTGAGCTAGTTATTACGGATCAGTTGGTAGGTGCAACGGCACTGACTTGATCAACTGTTACGAATGGACGTGCAACGTGCCAGTTTAACGATTGGCTCAAATAACAACGACGGATCGACGTTATCATTTGATGATGAGAGGACATCGTACAGCAGTACGTATTGATGTGAAGTCTACTACCAACGCAGTAGGAACGGTGAAGCAGTCACATCAACGGAACTTCGAGGAGTGTCTGGGGACAGACACCATCGCAGGAAGGCCGAATGTACGGAAATTGTCACGGGCCTGAGGGGAATCGTCATGGGCCCGCGATTGATCGACAAGTCCCTGGGCCAGCGGTGCTATCGCGCCGCCACCAGAGAGTCACGTGGAGGGGAGAACGAGAGCGTGCACGTTCTCGTTAGACGATTTTCGGCACTTGTCCTTTGTCCTAAGGACCGAATTGTACTAGCAGATATATTGAGAATAAAATACGTATTCTTTTACGACGAGTTTAACGTTATTTCTTACATATATTTTTTATATATTATATACGATTGTGGAGCCACATATTGTCTATTTCCTGTAAAATATTTCATTCTGCGGTATTCTGTTGACATTAACTCAAAAAAATGTTTAAAATCTCTACAAATTAATTGAATCTTGTTTATTACAATTTTATTATCATTTGAAATTGGAATGGAATCAAGGCAATCTTCGATTGTGTTAAGGTGATGCCGGACTGACCTGTTTTACCAACCAAAAATTTTTTTCTTTTTTACGCTAATGTTTTTATTGGTTGAATAGAATAATAAATGCTTTTCCACGATTAAAGTACACATAGCAACAAAGTGCGGAATGTCCGATTTTATTTAATTTTATGTTAATAACACGTATTTATGATATTTATGTTAATATACGTATGCACGACAATTTTACACACGCTTTTCTCTTTCACTAAACTTCTAAACTCATTTCTAAAAGTTCACCTACATTCCTTCATGCAATTCCGAGTGCGAACTGATCTTATTTTGTACGTACAAACTGCAAAACTTTTATATTAAGCAATATTGTTTCGACCTGACCTAACCTGACGCCGCGTCAGGTCGTAACAATATTGCTTAATATAAAAGTTTTGCAGTTTGTACGTACAAAATAAGATCAGTCCGCACTCGGAATTGCATGAAGGAATGTAGGTAAACTTTTAGAAATGAGTTTAGAAGTTTAGTGAAAGAGAAAAGCGTGTGCAAAATTGTCGTGCATACGTATATTAACATAAATATCATAAATACGTGTTATTAACATAAAATTAACATAAAATCGGACATTCCGCACTTTGTTGCTATGTGTACTTTAATCGTGGAAAAGCATTTATTATTCTATTCAACCAATAAAAAGATTAACGTAAAAAAAGAAATAATTTTTGGTCGGTAAAACAGGCGGCCTGCGGAGTTCGGCCGTCAGTCCGGCATCCTCTTAAAACAGTTATTAAAAAAATCTCTTGAATTTCTTGGTATAAATTTTGAACATGATTTTGAGGAAGACCATAATTAGACAGAAGTTTCGCGGAAAAAGAAGCAACCTTATCAATAATTTGTGTCAAAATTAGTGTGTTGCCTTAAACAATTAAGTTCCGATAAATCAAGGTTAGAACTTTCTACGAAATTATTATTCTCAAGATCAGGATTGCCTATATAATTAACATTTTGCTCATTATCCAGGTTTTTATCTTTATTTATAGATTGCGTTTTTTCTATATTATGATATAAATTAAAATGTCTTTTTAGGGATTCGGAAGTATCGAATTTTCTTTTTTGACAATTATTTTCACCACATTCATAAAGTTTAACTTGTTTGTGTTTATATTCAAAATGTATACGTAAAACTTTTAAGTTTAGAAATTCTTCTTTACATATAAAACAAATTGGCATTTTGGATAATTATAATTAAAGAATTGAGTTTTTTTGATAAATAATTACAAGAATTAAAATTAACTTTTAAAATGTAATCAATTTTAACCTAAGTTTAAATGTATGTATGTATGTATCGTTTATTCATTCCCCTTAGGGTTTCGAAGGCGCTTTTAAGGAGCGGTTCCAAACCTTTACAAATAAATAATAACATTTCCCCTCGCGACCTGGCCATAAGCAACCCCTACATGCTCATACCTTCCTCCCTCGGCCCCCGTCACTCCTCCCATTTTCTACCCCCCTTACTCTCTTCTTTGTCTTCTTGTACTTCACGACTCTTCTTCTTCGCTCTCTCCCCTCTAAATTCCTCATCCTTCTGTCCTTCTCATTCCTTGCATCATCTCGTCCCTTTTGCCTCTCCGTCCTTCCTCTCCCTTTTTTTGCCTCATCTACTCTCTTCTTCTTCATGTGTTCTCTCTCCTTACATGTCCCCTTATTCTGGCTTATCAGAACTCTGAAACATATAAAGACAGACGCCCTCCTCTCTCGTTCCCTATTCCCCCTGTCCTAACTCCTCCTTCTGTCCTCACATATCTCCCCTGTATTCCTAGACATCTCCCCAATCCCTTCTTCTTCCTCCTCCCTTTCTCATCCTTCGCACTTTTCCGTCTCTACCTTTTCCCCGCTACTCCACCCACTTTTCCCTCTCTCCCCCTTTTAATCTACCTCACTTTCCCTTTCCCCGCAGTCTTCTCTTCCTATTAAATCTACTCCCTCACCCTTCCCCTCCGCCTTTTTCCCGGATCCCCTTTCTCCCTCCTCTTAATCCTTCCTATTCTCTTCTCTCTACTTAATCTCTTGCCTCACTCTTCCACCCACATTTCTCTCGTCCTTCGCTACCGCCCATCTCATTCTCTTCCTCCCTCTTTCCCCTCTCCTCCTCTAGTCACTCGTTCTCCCTTTCCTCGACTCCTTTGCTTCGTCTCCACCCTTCTCCTCTCTCCCCACGTATTCTAACCTTTTACTATCGCTCTCCTCGTCTTCTTCTCTCTTCCGGATGACTCTTCTCTTCCTTCTCCTCTCCTTTTTTCTTCCTTCAACTCTTTTGCTTCGTCTTCTTCTGTCACCTCTCTCCCACGCTTTCCATCCTCTCATTATCGCTTTCCTCTTCTCTTCTTCCTTCAGGTTAACTTTTCTCTTCCTTTCCCTCTCTTCCTTCTCTTCCCTCGACTTTTTTGCCTCGTCTTCTTCCTTCTCCTCTCGCCCCTTGTTTCTAAGCTCTCCGCATCGCTCTCCTCGTCCTCTTTCCTCTTCAGGATGATTTTACTCTTCCCTCCCCCTCCTCCTTTTCTTCCCTCCACTTCTTTGCTTTGTCTTCTTCCTTCATCTCTCTCTCAACGTTTCGCACCTTTCACTTTCGCTTTTCTCTCTTCTTACTTCTCTCATCCCTCTCCATCTCAATATCATCAGTTCTTTCTTTAATCCTCTCCCCCTCTCCTTATTGCTCCCAACTCTCTCACCAACACCTCCTTCCAATCCATCTTCCTTTTCCCTTCACTAAAATTCACCTAAACTTTTATCACCTCACTCCTGTCTCCTCTTCTCTTTTGCGCAATCACCACTGATCCGTTGCAACACGTGTTCCGCGTACATGGCCCGCAGTGTGGAGATGTACCTTTACAAATTAGCGCCACGTGCTGGATAAGTTTTAGTTTTGACCAATAGGCGCTCCTGTCGTTTTAATGTGTATCAGCCTAGTCAGTTATCCTCCCGCGCCTTATAGAGAAAGTTAGTTAGTTTATTGTTCTCTACCTAACCTAATGTAATAGAGCCTAAGTCTTTGCAGTATTAAATAAATTTATTTGCTAAACGGTAGTAAATCTTTCGCGCGTTACTCATTACGGATATCATAACAGTGGGGCCTTCCTAATCCTTAGTAAACCAAGCAAAGGAGTCCCCCACAATTGGTGACCCCGACGGTGAAAACGACACGAGAAATAGTGCGCGTTTTCTCTCTCTCTCTCTCTCTCTCTGCTCGCTTTTCGTTGGAATTACCGCTGGCACATTGACTACAAAAGAGAGGCTTCACGATGGCTCGGGATGGTTCTAACTCGCAAGAGGTTGGACGTGTCAGCATCCGTCCTCCGCAGTTCAGCAAGGAGAAACCTGCAATTTGGTTCATTCAAATGGAAGCTCAGTTTGCAACCAGCAGAATTACTCAAGATTTAACTAAGTTTTATCACGCTGTCCAAGCCTAGATGCGTCAGTTCTCGCCGAGGTAAGCGAACTAATCACAAATCCGCCCGCAGAGAGTAAATGCGACGCACTAAAGACGCGAATTTTAACTGAGTTTCAAGACAGCGAAGAAAAACGTTTGAAGACACTACTAAATCAGACAGAATTAGGGAATCAGCGACCATCTCGACTACTAAAACATATGAGAGACCTCGCAGAAGACAAAATGTCTGATGAGCTGCTCAAATCCTTGTGGATGCAACGTTTGCCGACCAACACGCAGACCGTACTCTCCACCAGCGAAGATGCTTTGGACAAATTGACAACAATAGCAGGCCGAATCCATGACATAGTCTCTACCAACATCTGTAGTATGGAAGTAACACCTACGACTACCAGTACAACGTCCTGGGAAGGCCAGCTTTGCGAGATCATCAAGAGGCTTGATCGTATCGAATCAAAAAAGCGAAGCTCAACTCCACGCCGTCAACGCGGTAGATCTTGCAGCAAATCACGTACGAGATCAACTTCAACGGAATCGAACTACTGTTGGTATCATAAACGCTTCGGTCAAGAGACTAAGAAATGTACCTCACCCTGCGGTTGGAAGAACAAATCTGAGAAGAAAGAGGAAAACTAAAGCCTGAGGTGTCATCAGTGGCGGGCATCTCGGACACAGTTTTACGCCGCTTATTTGTCACAGATCGCAGCTCGGGGAAGCAATTTCTCGTGGACACGGGAGCCGATGTCTCCGTCATTCCTAAAATGCCTGGGGCAGAACGTAACAAATCAAATTTTGTATTGCGTGCTGCAAACGGTACACCCATTTTGACGTACGGTCAAAAACTTCTTCAGCTGGATTTTGGATTGCGCCGAACATTCCGATGGCCTTTCTTAATAGCAGAAGTGAGTAAACCTATTTTGAGTACAGACTTCTTATCGTATTTTAATCTTTTAGTGGATTTACGACGGAGGAGACTAATTGACGGTAACACGAGGCTAAACGTATCCGGCTATTTCGGCAACATCTCCATTCTCCAAGTACCTCATCTCAAAACGGATACACTGTATAACGATCTGCTCAACGAATATCCAGAAATCACACGGAGCTCAATTACACTGCAACGTCAAAGGCATGGCGTCGAGCACGCCATCATAACAAAAGGGCAGCCAGTCACAGCCAAAGCTCGTCGTCTCGCCCCTGAAAAACTCAAAGCAACGAAGCTCGAGTTCGAATACATGCTCCAGCAAGGTTTATGTCGACCTTTTAAAAGTAGTTGGGCAAGTCCACTTCACCAAGTCGCAAAGAAAAATGGAGATTGAAGACCATGCGGTGATTACCGCAAACTCAACGACATCACAGAGCCCGATCGTTACCCGATCCTTTTCCTGAAAGACTGCGTACAATTTCTACACGGCGCAATCATTTTCTCAACAATTGACCTCGTACGCGCGTACCAACAAATTCCAGTCAAGGAGGAAGACATCCCAAAGACGGCAATCATCACCCCTTTCGGACTGTTCGAATTTCCCGTCATGACCTTTGGATTGCGCAACGCTGCGCAGACGTTTCAAAGATTTATCGATGAAGTGGTTCGAGGACTCGACTGTTATGCTTACTTGGATGATATCATCGTGGCATCAAGGGATCCGGAAGAACATCGTAAACATCTGAGACAAGTATTTCATCGTCTGCAGCAGTTCGGAATAGTTATTAACGTTGATAAATGCGTCTTCGGAGCACCCGAAGTGGTTTTCTTCATCATATCTCATCGGAAGGCCTAACACATCTCCACAGAAAGTCCAGGCCATTCAAGATTTTAGTTTGCCTATCATAGTCAAAGAACTCCGAAGATTTTTAGGTATGATCAATTTTTACAATAGATTCTTACCTAACGCCGCGCGCAATCAGATTTTGTTGCAGGAAGCAATTGCAGGTCAAAGAAAGGCAGAAAAACACCGATCGATTGGACTGAAAATATGAAAACTGCCTTGAAGCAACTCAAGGATGACTTAGCCAAGTCTGCGTTACTGGCATTTCCGAATCCTTCTGCACAATTCTCTATACAAACTGACGCATCGGGATTAGCTATCGGTGCAGTGCTTCAACAAGCAAAAGAATTGGCACGGAATTTGGCAACCGCTCTGTTTTTTCTCCAGGAAACTCACACCAGCGCAACGCAATTATAGCGCATATGACAGGGAGTTGTTGGCAGTATATGCAGCTATAAAGCATTTTCGATTTATGATAGAGGGCCGGAATTTCTTCGTGCTCACAGATCATAAACCGCTCACCTTTGCTTTTGCACAAAAGCTCGAGCGAGCTTCACCAAAACAAACCCAACATCTGACATATATCTCGGAATTTACCACCGACATCCGACACATTCCAGGAGAGGATAATCTGGTCGCCGACACCCTGTCCAGAATAAGCGCTGTAGCAATGCCAGTAATTGTCAACTCAGAGGAACTTGCACGTGAACAAGCAACGGATGAAGAGCTTCAACCACTCTCAGCGAACTTCAATCACCTTCGGCGACGCTCAAGTTACAAAGATTTTTACTCCCAGAAAACAACGCAAGTCTCTATTGTCACTGTTCCACGGATGAAGTTCGACCATTTGTTCCAGTTTCTTTACGACGCCGCATTTTCGATATGGTTCACCGAATGTCTCATCCCAGCGGAAGAGCCACCAGACGTCAGATAGCACAAAAGTTTGACTGGATAGGCATGAATAAGGACATCACAGCTTGGGCAAAAGCTTGTTTACAGTGTCAACATTCCAAAATAGCTCGACACAATCACTTCGTACCAGAGAAGATTCGAGTTCCAGACGCACGATTCGAGCACGTCCATCTAGATTTAATAGGGCCACTGCCACCGGTTAGCGGATTTAAATATTGCTTGACATTAATCGATCGCTTTTCCAGATGGCCCGAAGCCATGCCCTTACAAGATATTTCGGCGGACACTGTCCCAAAGCATTTTTTTCACTACCTGGGTATTCCGTTTCGGCGCACCCAAACTCATCACAACAGATCGCAGCGCGCAATTTGAAGCAACCTTATTCAACGCCCTAACAAACCTGATTGGAACTAAACGCAACCGAACTACAGCTTATCACCCGGAATCCAACGGATTAATTGAGCGGTGGCACAGAACCCTCAAGCAGTAATCATGTGCCAATCCAATCCAAATTGACACCTTACCCGTCGTATTATTGGGTCTTCGTTCGAGCTTCAAAGAGGACATTCAAGCATCAACTGCAGAACTTCTTTATGGAAAACCCTCAGAATTCCAGGAGAATTTTTTGACCATGAAGAAATGCCAAGCGATCCGTGTTATTTCGTCGAACCCTTTCGCAAAATGATGCAGCAAATCCGGCCAAGACCTACTGCACACCACATTCGCAACAAAACATTCGTGTACAAGGACTTATATACGTGCACACATGTTTTTCTAAGGGACGACTCCGTCAGACGGTCTCTGGAACATCCTTACTCAGGACCACATCGAGTCACTAAAAGAATTTCTGATCGAATGTTCTCCATAGACGTTAATGGCCAAGTAACAAACGTGTCCACGGATCGACTCAAACCCGCATACTTCACTCAAAAAGAGCAACCGGCTTTACCTGACAGACCTACCAGTGAATCTACTCATCAAGAGACGACAGCCGGACCCTCGTGCAGCTCGCCAAGCAGCAGTGTTCACCCAAATTTAAATTTAAAGACTTACCCGGGAAAAGTTAAAAAAACCGTTCAATTTTCAAAACAACACTAATTATATTTTATATTTTACTTTATGTCATGTTAATCCGTCACACATACACACTCACTCACACACACACACACACACACACACACACACACACACACACACACACAGTTACGTATTTTATTTTTCTTTTTTATTTTTTATCTCGGGGGGAGTATTGTGGAGATGTACCTTCACAAGTTAGCGCCACGTGCTGGATAAGTTTTAGTTTTGACCAATAGGCGCTCCTGTCGTTTTAATGTGTATCAGCCTAGTCAGTTATCCTCTCGCGCCTTGTAGAGAAAGTTAGTTAGTTTTTTGTTCTCTACCTAACCTAATGTAATAGAGCCTAAGTCTTTGTGTAGTATTAAATAAATTAATTTGCTAAACGGTAGTAAATCTTTCGCGCGTTACTCATTACGGATATCATAACGGTGAGGCCTTCCTAATCCTTAGTAAACCAAGCAAAGGAATACCCCACAGTAGGCTTTCCTGTGCCGCCATCACCTGTTACCTTATGCCTCCTCTCTCGTTACCCGCCGATAATACCCTTTATCCTCGTCGCGCTCCTTCCTTACCAATTCCTTCTTTCCCTCAGTTCCATTCTCCTCTACTCTTCTTCACCGTCGCCACCATCTCCCTTTCTCTTCTCTTTGCTCCAAAATCTGCTGACTCTGCTTTTCCGAACTCCTTTGCACCCATCTAACTCTTTACTTCTTGCATCCCCATCGCCTCCTCCATTTTCTCGAATTCCTCTCGTCCTTCTTCTAACACTACATCCACCCACAGATTTCCCACCTTCCTCCCGACATTACTTCCTTCCCCAAATTCCTTCACTACACCAAACACGTCAGCTTTCTTTAACCGCCATCTTCCTTCCAAAAAACCTAAGTTTAAATGTTATTTTTTACAATAAAAATCGACTTCTGTTATTAGTTTTACGTTAGTTTTATATAACAAAATGTTCACATAAAAAACGCGGTTCTCACAAGGAAAAATTTTCATATTCCTTAATTAAAGTACTAACAGCGCTGTATTTCTTATCATATTTTGTATTAATACCATAAATACCTTTCTGTAAAAAAAGATAAACTTGTTCACATTCTTTAGGGTACTCAGCATGCAGGCTGTGAATACATTTGAAAACTATATCTATAGCTTTTAATGGTGTTTCCACTTCATAATGTATTGTATCAACAATGACAAAACTATGCCTTTTATCAGTTTCTGATGAGCCTATAATAACAGCTTGTGGTTGCAATATCAACTTAAAAATATTTAACTTCTCACTTCTTTCCTTTATTTTGGTATTCAAGTCACCATATGCCTAAAACAAAATTTAAAATTATTATAACAAAATATGTATAAAAAACAAAATATGTATTATATAAAATATAATATAAAAAAAGATTATAGGATTTAAATTAATAACTAATTAAAATTTTAATACCATTAAAGTTTACGATAAACTTTTCATACCTCAATTTCCCATAAAAATGCTTCTCGTCTTTCACATAATGATGGTCGCCAATTACTGCTTTTTCCTTTTCCAACAACTGCGGTATATACAGGAAAGAGGGAAGGTAGTTTTAACAAAAGTTGTATTGTTTTCTTTTCTATAAACAAGGCAATAATTTTAGAAATCTATTACATTTTTTAAAAGTTCAAAAATAAGGGTTAATTATATTGTAATAAATTTTAGTGTACACACACGCGCGCGTGCGCGCGCGCGCGCACACACACACACACACACACACACACACACATATATGTATATATATATATATTTGTATACCTGGGTTTGAAAATGCTTTGAATTTAGAATCTATTTTTGTTATTTTCTTTTCTATGAAACATGACAATTTAGCCCATTCTGCATACAATTTCATACACGCATCAGGATATAATTCCTCAAAATATTTTTTTAACTAAAATAAAAAGAATTAATGTATGCCATAAATTGAATGAACAAAATTATTGCTTGATAAAAACAATTAACAATAAATTTGTAATAATAAATATTAAATGATACTCGGAACTTGTACAAAATTTGAACACAAAAAAAATTTGAATATGAAAAAAATATCAATTGACAAAGAAGAAATAAAAGAAAACTATTTTTATATATTTTTACTAAAGTATATCCCTGAAGTTCTTCTAAAGCAGAATAGAGTCTGATGTACTCTTGAATACTTTGATTACCGGATCGCAAAGATTTCAATCTTATTTTTGATGTTTTCCCCCATAATTGAGTTACTTTAATCCACGGTTCATCATTGTTTTGTAACCACAAAATATACTGTTCACAATCCGTGTAGTCTACAAATACGAGGGTGGTCTGAAAAGTTTCCGACCTAACAAAGATACAACACATTTTTTCTGAAATTTTTTTTTTATTTTTCAACATAGTCTTCTTGTAACTCTACACACTTCTCCCAGCGATGCTCCCATCTCTGTAACCCGTCAAAATAGTACTCGGCATTTTTCTCTGCAAAATAATTGTTCACGAAGGTGATTTGACGAAAATCTTTGTCCTCCGAGCGCAATTTTTAGATGAGGGAACCAAAAGAAGTCGCTTGGGGCTAGATCTGGTGAGTAAGGCGGATGGTCAAGCAGTTCAAACGATAATTCGTGGATTTTCGCCATGGCAACCGCTGAGGTGTGAGACGGTGCGTTGTCTTGGTGAAACAGGATTTTCTTTTTCTGCAAATGTGGCCGTTTTTCCGCAAGTTCTGCCTTCAGCTTGTCAAGTAATGATGCGTAGTATGCTCCTGTAATGGTTTTTCCTTTTTGAAGATAATCGATTAAAATAACTCCATGACTATCCCAAAAAACAGTCGCCATCACTTTCCCAGCCGAAAAAACAGTTTTTGCTTTTTTTGGAGCCGGTTCCCCCTTTGCAGTCCACTGTTTGGATTGTATTTTTGTTTCGGGCGTATAATGGTGTATCCAAGTTTCATCTACAGTAATTAATCGGCGCCAAAACTCGGATTTATTGCGCCTAAACTGCGTCAAAAGAGCGTTGGAAATGTTCATTCGAACACGTTTTTGGTCTAACGTGAGCAAACGCGGCACCCAACGCGCGGACAGCTTTCTCATGCCTAAATGTTGATCTAATATGTGACAAACACGTTCTTTTGACATGTTCATAACCTCTGCTATCTCTCTCACTTTAATTCGGCGGTCGTCTAGCACCATTTGGTGAACTTTGGCGATGTTTTCGTCGGTAGTTGCAGTTTTTGGACGTCCCGAACGTTCATCGTCTCCCAAGCTCTTACGGCCACGTTTAAATTCAGCTGCCCAAAATTTCACTGTGGTAAATGATGATACAGAGTCCCCATACACAGAATCCAACTCATCTTTGATTTGCGTAGGCGTATTGCCTTTCAAAAACAAATATTTAATGACAGCTCGATACTCGATTTTGTCCATTTTCACAAAAAAACTCACACCAACTCACTCAAACGACTGTTACATAAAAACTGCGCGTCCAAAATGGCTGAAACTTTAGATGAGTAACTGTCAACAGATGAACAACGAAATTCAGTAGCTTTTATTTACGAGTGTTGTCATCTTCACGTTGAGGTCGGAAACTTTTCAGACCACCCTCGTAAAAGCAAATATCGATTATTTAAAACGTATTTAAATCTTGATTAAAGTTTTCAAAATTTAAGAAACATGCCTTCTCAAAACAATTATCTGTGTCTTCTATTTCTTTCTCATTCTTTGTTTGCACAGTAATCGCTCCACATTTTATAAAGTTTTTTCGTATAGTCTGAAATTTGGTCAAAATTTTACCTCTTCCAACACTTTTTCCTTTCTTATTTTTTTCTCTAAGTATCCAAGTATCCTATAACGATATAAAAATAATTTTACATTTTAATATAATCTATATATGAAAATTAATATAAATTATTTTTTTAAACTGTATAGAATTTTGTATTTTTGTACATTCAAAACAACTAACCTTTTCTTCTTTAGGAAACAAGCTAAGTATTTTGTCAGCTATAAACTCTGCACGTTCAGAATTAACTCTATAATAACATATAGGCATTTTTAAAAATATATTCTTTTAAATAATATATATATATATGTGTGTGTGTATCTTATAATAATAATAAAATATTATAGTAACCGAGCATTTAAGTTATCTTTCAATTCATGATGTACAATAATATCAGCCAAAATATTTCTATGTTTTTCATCCAATTCTCCTTGGAATTGATATGCAGATAAAACGGCGTGCCCTTTAACTGAATTTTTTAAAATACATTCTAAATCCTAGAATTAATTAATTATATTTAATTTTACAAATTTTACATAAATTTTAATAGATAAAAAATTAACATAAAAATTCTTAGAATATGTACATAATTATTGCCTGTTGAACAATCAATTCCTTTTATTGTTCCTTCTTTATATTTATTAGATGATGATATTTTATTATTTTCTGATTTATTTGCTTCTTTCAATATTGATAATTCATCTGAATTTATACATTCCTGGTTATTTAAGAAACTGATTTTTCGTTTTTTTGCGATGATTCTCCAATTTCATTAAATGCCGTTTGCGCTTTATCTATTAAAACATTTGTGTGAATTATTAATTTATATACATATATACATCTACACACACATGCAGATAAAATATATTTTTTAAATTGTGTACTTTTTAAGTAATTAATATTTGCTCTTTGAAATTGAATTATTAATATATATTATTATTTTATTATTTTATTGTTACACGGTTGCTAGGCGCAATACGTAATTAAACTTGATTATTAATCCCAATGCTTCGTCGCCTAGTAAACGCGAAACATTGGGCTGTTTCTTCTCGCCGCGCACTTATACTCGCGCGAATTGACCGATCTTTTTTATTAAAATAATAATTATAAAAATAAATTTACAATTCTAATTACAATTCGAATCCAATTATTATAATTAAATTTTTACCTTGATTTTCTTTTTCGTTTTCCACCAATAATATTTTTATTTCATTTTCAGAGTAGGTGCAATCGTTATTATATACATCTACAATTAATGGATCTGCAGTACTAAATTCATTTTGATTAATATTATCTATTATATTGATATTTTTGAATTCTTATTTGTATCATTTTTATTTATGTTATATACGGGCTCTTGTGTTTCCTCAAAATTTTTAGCCTATTAAAATTTTTAAAAAATTTTATTTTTATATTTAACAATATTTAAAAAATTAAAATTTATATTTAATTTCCCCACTTTCTTACATCTGTTTTTTTATTCAAAAAGTTCTTCAATTTTTCCCGGAAACAAATTTGTGCACCAATTTTTGGTATTAATCGTTTGATGTCATCATTATTTAAATGTTGAAGAATGTCTATTGTAATATCATTTCCTGCAGATTTTTAATAAATTGCTATTGAAAATTAAATAAATAAATAAATAAATAATAATCTAAATAAAATATAGTTTCTCCTACTTACTTTCGAATTCCTTGATTATTTCTTCAGCAAAATTCCACTGTTCAAGTAACTCTCTTATTGTTTTACACATTTTTTCACAGACTTGCGATAGCTGCAATGTTACCACAAGAAAAAGCTGCGTAGAAATATGCGCATATGTGTATCACCGGCGTTGCCTATGTAAATACGTTGCCTATGACAATTCGTTGCCAAACAATTTCCTATCGCTGTCCTTACAAGACCGCCTCTTTAGGGCGCCAAGAAACTTTTATAATATAATATAATCAAATATTGAAATAAATAATTTAAAGAAAATTAATAACCTTACATATTTTTAATAAAAATTATATAATTAAAATTTTAATTTGTGAAAATAGTGCAGCAACCACTATTTTTATAAATCAAACAATGCTTTATCTTTTCTATTAACTTTATCATTAAGAAAAAAGCAAAAATTATGATATACTATTTTCTTTTTATTATCTATTTTCATATAACTGCAGCATCATTTTTTATTAAAATTATTAAATTGTATTTTTCAAGCTCATATTAGTTTTCTATACTAAATATTGCATTGCTAAGATAACAAAACTGAGTTTATTCTATGAGTATGCTGACAATTGCTTCCAGATGTAACTTACTTGCTGCGCCAACAAATCTGCTTAGTTATAAATATTAAATTTATGTAGCAAACTATAGCTTTGCTGACTCAACAATTCTATTTTTTTCCGTGTATTCTTTGCGCCATAAAGCGAAATTAATGAGTAATATTCTTACACAACCAGTCCCATAACTCTTCTCACATCGCGATTGCGAGCGCAACTTAATGAGACGGCTTTTTATATCTCGACAAGAGCATGACGGCAGTTATATTTGGAATGCATTTAAGCTTAACGAGATCAACGTCATCGGTGTATCAGAAGGCGATCTCGCACGTGGAACGGACGCTGATTTCATATTGTTTTCTCATTTATTCGCGTAACAGCGGATTAATGATTCTCCACGTAATCCATAGGTATTTTCTTCGTAAATTACACATAGAAAATAAAACGTTCGATAATCTTATGTCTTTTTCCGGTCAATAAAAATAATAAAGCCAATCGCGAACAGCGCCGCATTGTTTCACAATTTTCTCCTCCTCTCGTCTCGTTATTATTGTTTCTATCAGATATACAGGCGCGGATCACGGGTCCCCAGGAATTATATATCAGAGAAGGCAGCACAATCAGCCTGACCTGCATCATAGAATTGCAAGATCTGCCCCCGAGCAACGTGACTTGGTACCGGTGCCGTGATCGATTTCGATTGTCCAAGGTACGAATATATGTCGATTAAACTCCGTGATGTACAATTGGTTGATGGAATCATTGTTCAAATTGTGTCTATTGTACGCAAACACGCGTAGTACAAACAAACAGTCAAATCGGAGATCTAATTAGAGTAATCTACGCTGGGGCTTCGAAAATTATTTCTGTCACGTCACGAAAGCTGCAACGAATCGTCTATTTCTATGCTATTTCGCGATAATTCGCACAAACAATTCCATATTACCCTGCGAAAACTCGTTGCTTCACCACGACGTAGATGCAGATGTAATAGAGTTTAACGCAATCGGCGAAGAAAATCGATTGCAACGGATTGTGACGAGTACTTCGCGAGGCAGAACATCTCGTAGAAAACTCTCGCGTAAAAAAAAAACGAGCTAAAGCGAGATAAAGCGGACAATGCGAATTTTATTTAATCGACGCGGATTTTAGCTTGCGAAACCCTCGTCGCAAGTCAGCTCGACTAATGCCTCTCCCCGAGTAGAAACATTTCTGTAAAAAATTGGCCAATACCTAAAAACTATCTAGTTTTTCTAATCAAGATTTTTCTACCATTTACTAGCCAATAATTAAATAATATTTTTTTCGAAATTTTATAGCCAGTTATTAGCTATAATATGATATTTGTTTTTCATTCACGCAGATAGCGCTTTAAAAATATAATATTTGACTAAAAAATAGGCAAATTCTAGAATATAATAATTGATTAATATACACTATGTGGATATAATTATTACCCACTTATAATATCAACAATAATACATAATTATTTTCTTTTAAACGATTTAAGCGTTTTAATGCATCTTTATTATTATCTGCAGTATATAATAAATTACAAATAATTCTACATTAAAATATACTTTAGAATTATTTATTATTTATTTACGCATATTAAACACATTACCTGTGCGTGATCTTTGCAATTATAAATAATTTATAAAAAAATAAAAAAATAAATAAATAAATAGATAAAAAAATGATAAAAAGGTAGTTTTAAATAACCAGCTAATAACTAGCCAGAAATAATTATCAATTAATCGGCCATTTTTATTGAGTAAAAACTTGATACGTTTATTAGTAAAAGATGCTCATATGATATTAATAATACGGAGCTGAAGTCGAATTTCATCTCCCAGTGCGGTGTTGCTATGAAGTTGTTGATCAACAAATCTTTTGTTTTACTGCAGAGTAAAATTTTTTTTTCATAAGCTCGTATTGACATTAGTGGTTAGAATTAAATATCGTTTTCTAACTTTTCTTTGCAATTAATTCTTTTGAAAGCAATCTAATAAATAATTATATTATATATTAGAGTTATAAAGTTATAAAATATGAAAGACTTTCTGATTATTGAATTCATCAATGATTCGATGAATGACGAAGAAGTAAAATCAGTTGACTGCATACCAAATAAATGGGTCATATTCGATGAGGATACTGGAGAATTTAAAACTCCCTTTTTATCACCTCCGTATACACAAAAAAAGTGTCAGCAGTTTCATCATATAGTTAAAAGCAAACTAGATCCAGATCCCACGTGGTTAATATATAAATTTATAATCAAAGGTAAAGCAGGTAATGTGTGCTCAATATGTGTAAATAAATAATTCGCAAATGTAAGTAATGTAGAATTATTTGTAACTTATTACTGCAGATAATTATGAAGATGCATATAAAACGCTTAAAATGTTTAAAAGAAAATGATTATGTATTTACAACCGATTGTGAAAATAATGATGTGTGTGTTGCGGAGAAGATAAATAAAATAACTGAAGATATCAAAAAAGGAAAAAATAAAGATATCAAAAAGAAAAAAATCGCTGAAATTTTGAAAAATGTATCATCCGATATCGACAACAATATTAATTTATCATCTGATTCAGGTAAATTTTGAAATTCTATTTTCAAATTGAAATTCTTTTTCAAAAAAGTGAAATAATATGTATATGTGTGTATATAAAAACTGGTGATGACAAATACGCAAGAATAATTTGTCGAAAAGTTCAGACAAAGTCAAATTCTAAAAAAGCACCAAAAAGTAAAGTATCGGATATTATCGGATATTCATGATCATTTCTTATATACGCATTAATACATTACTTATTTTTTTATTAGAATTATCAATTAAATCAATTGAATCATTAAAGACACCAGTTAAGGTAATGAAGATGAATAAAATTAATGTGAATAATGAACCAAGCACAAGTAACTTTAATAAAAACAATATTGTCCCTGCATCGAATGCCCAATCTCTTCAAGATTGTATTACCAATCAATCTTTAGAAGGCATGTAATACTGTTATTGTTATTATTATATACATATAACTTGCTTCATTCGTGTTAATGTTACAGTTATTCTTCTACTTTCAGAAATGAAAATAATCTTAACAAAACTGACTAATTTAGAATATCAGTTGAAAACAGTTAACAAATCCAATGTGGAAATAAATCAAAAGTTAGATGCACTTTTATCGAAAAATGTCATTCCATGTGTTACAAATGAAAGTTTATTTGAAAGTCACGTATTAATTTACAAGTTGATAAAATAGATGAATTCAAATTTTGTGATCGGATAAACAATAATGAAAACTTTCGACTTTTGATTGTTAGTAACTTACAAATTTCTTACAAGTTTATCAATATCAACACTTATTTATGCTACTGTATATAATTTCGGAAAACTTTATAAATTCACAAAAAATTTTTAATTTCCAGTTTCAACGAATATATAATTCATTAGATGATAGTATTTCATTATCTAGGAATATTGTCAATATTTTACGAAAGTTTCTGACGCAAGAGGTGGCAATACAGTTTACTGCTATAAAAAGTGTTACAAACAAATTTAATTTTTCAAAGACTTCTTTTTACAAATATTTAATAGGTAAATACATGATTAATTATTTAAACAATTAATTATTAATTATTTATATTTATTTTTATTTATTATTAATTAATTATTAATTATCTAACAGATTAATTATATAAACCTTATGTTTCTGCTTCAGATATATTTATAACTGAGAATAAAATACTTCATATTAAAATAACAGAGCAAAACTTTAATAAGGCTCTTGGAGAAGTTCTATCTATGTCTAATGCTATGTCATGGAATTTTTCTAAAATAAAAGAGAAAAATGAGACTGATCAAAACACAGAAGATTTATTAGAACAAGAACAATATTCAGTTTCAGGGAAAAAAAGAAAATTAACAATATTCGATGAAGATAATGATGACTAACAAGTAACATGTTCATTTCCTATTTAAAATCAGTTTTACTATTTATTTCTATTTTTATTATTTCATCTTATTTAACACACACACATTGATATAATTTATAAATAAATTAATATTAAAATTTTGTGATATATGTTAAAAGTCAATATAAAGAATAAAGTATAATGATTAATAAAAGTAGATTTTAATTTATTTCTAATTTAAAATTAACTTAAATAGTTTACAATAAATAAGTTAATTTTCTACATCGTGTAATAAAGCAGAAGCATAGATTATTTCTTTTACATTGTTATCATCTGTTTTTATAATAGGAATTATAATAATTTTGGAAAAAATATTATTAATATCACACAATATTGTTGTTGATGAAACAGTCGGCTCCAATATCCATTCTTGCAAATTTTTAGATTTTTGTGGGGTAGGAATACATAGATTTAATTTTATTCCATATGTTACCACCAACTTGTAATATATTTTGTTCTTTATTATGATGAAAATTAGTAATTTGAATTATTGAATTATTTTTCAATAACACAACATTATCTGGCATCTTTGTTGTAAATATGAATTGTTTGTATTTTATTTTCAATATAATTCGATCATCTCTATTATTTTTCTTTTCTTTGAGAATTATAAGTGATGATTGTGTAAAATTGAATTTTTTTATATTATCCATTTCATGCATGCGGCGGCATATCTGTGCTAGCGGGCGATTAGCTGTATGAATTATTTTTCTTATTTTTCCAAGCATACTTTCGTAAGGAAAAGCAGATATACAATCCAATGGACATTGAAAATATTCTACATCGTCAACAATATGAAGTAAATTATGAACATTTATACTTAATGATAAATCTCCGTAAATAAGGGGCATTATATCGAAAAAACTTTGCAAATATTGTCGAGCATTACTCATGAAAAATGAAATAAAATGTTTACTGCATAGAATTCTAAACGCGGCATGTAATAAACAGGAATGTTGATATATTTGCGAACTAAGAATACCTTTAAATAATACTGGGCCAATATAAAGCAAAATTAATCGTAATTCCGATGCTTTTAATTGAGCAACAGGCTTGCGAGGTTTCCGTTGAAATTCACACGGTGTCCATTTACTTAAATGTTCAATTCTTCTTTGATTAATAGGTAAACAATAATGAGGTTTCAATTTCTTATCGGAATGGCCGAAGTACCATAGACCTAAATACAATTTTTTCATGATTCCCAAGCAAGCTAAATGCATATAATCGAGAGGAAATGCTTTTATCATGTCAATTTGTGGTTCTATGAAAAGTAACGGTGATTCTCCGATATGATGACAAGATTGTCGTTGTAGTCGAAAAGATTCATTTGTTCTTGTTAAAGAATGCATTTCGCGTGGATAAATAACTCTCTTGGACGTTTTCTTTTTTCCTGCCATGCTTACACCATGAACTTCACATCTTTCGCATGCTCCATAACCACCATGTCCAATTGTGCATTTGAGGAATTTTCTAGCTGGAGTGTCACAAACAAAGCTATGGATTTTTATATGAATTATTTTTCCATTAATTGTTAGCTTTTTTGAAAGTAATTGATTTATTTCTTGAATAAATTCTTTAAAAAAATCGTATGGATCTGCAGGTTTACTATGACCACTATAAATAGCAACGCAAAATGGTGCATACACATCTTTGTACACAATTTTACATAAAATGGGCCAGAACTGTTTTAAACTTGATTTAAATAAACTCATGCCATCTACATTAAACTGCAGCCATATATCTGATGAATAATGAAGATCTACAGACAAATTTTCACGAAGCCATTTTTCAATTCCAAAATATACATATTCACCAGATGATCCATCTGTTCCACTCATTTTCCTTATATCATAAGAAGCATTATTTGTTGATAAAAACGTCTTTGCAGATTTTGGTAATTCAGGATAAGAATAACGACGTAATATTTTGAGAAGTTCTTCCAGATGATTGTGGTTGATGTTAAATTTTACAGCCCATTCACGAATATCATTGACGTCTTGTTTTTTGTAATTATGATTGCCTTTATCACTATTTTCAGCCTGATTATTTGTATTTAAATTATTTTCATTCTCAATATAATTATTTTCATTCTCAATATAATTATTTTCATTCTCAATATAATTATTTTCATTCTCATCTATATCTGCACTCAAATTTGAATATGTTGTGACGTTGTTATTATTATTATTAGATTCACTATTTATTGCTTCTTCATTACTTTTATATATATCTTTATTAATTGTCATATTTTGTAAATGACTATTAATTAATATTTTTACATTATACTTAAATGGTTTTTTCTGTGCTATAACATAAGAAAATTACAATTGTAATATAATTATATTATATAGATACTATTTCGTTTAAAATTTATTTATTTAAAATATGTACATTGGAAAAGCATATACCAGTATATATACTTTCTCAGCGATTTAAAAATTTGATAACAAATATAAATAACTTAATAGAAATAACTTACATGTTTGATATAGCATTTCTATAACTTTTTTAACGATTGATTTTATATATTTGTATTTTCTTTTTCTTTCGTGTTTTTATTAATCTTTGATCCATATTGTAATAAAAATTTTTGTCTTGTTAAGAATTTGACGTCAAACGGATATAAGACTTACACTCTTTTTTTAGGTTAACTTTTTAAGTATTTATACCCAGTAAGCAAAAAATAAGATAATATAGATAATTTTCCTATTTTTTACGCAAAATAATATTAGCCGATGAACAGAATATCTGGCTAAATTTTTGAATTAAAAAAATTTTTTGTCAGTTATTGTCTAAAATTTAGCTAAAAATTAGTCAGTTATTGTCTAAAATTTAGCTAAAATTATTATCTAATAACTCTAAAAGTAAGCGTCGATCAAACTGATCAGAATTTGGTTAAATTTATTGACTAAATACTGGCTAATACCTAGAATTTATAAGTGGCCAAATTTTGGAATTTTTTCTACTCGGGTCACTTATGTATACCGTGTTCGACAGGGGTGGCGTATCGCAGACCGAGAAGGGTAAATGTGGCACCATCAGCAAGCTCCTAATAACGCGCGTTCAATCTAACGATAGCGGTAATTATACATGCGCTTCGCGCAAAGTCACCCCGGCGAGCGTCAGAGTGCACGTACTATATTTCGGTGAGTAAAATATTGCGGTGGCAATATATCGGTAGCGGGGGAGGGAGGTAGATTTGCGACAGAGTTAATTTCGAAATTCTCTTTTAGCGAGCGAGCGAAGCGTAAAAAGGTCGATTCAGACATATCCGTGCCGTATCCGTGACGTATCCGTTCCGTATCCGTACTCATCAGTGCAAAGTATTCACATACTTCAGTTCTATATCCGTCAACTTTCGTTCAGTATGTCAAGAACGAAAGAGAGAAGGACGAATTTTTCAATCAAAGAACTTACAGTAATTGCACTAATTTTAGATGAAGAAGAAACCATTTTACGCAAAAAAAGAAAGCGTAAGTGAATAAAGATTGAATAATAACCAAAGTCGCACGCTGTCTTTAATGCCCGATAAAATAAGAATAATTAGCGGCAGCGATAATGAGCGAAATTTAACTGCGCTTGCAGTCGTTTTGAACAAAATGTGTAGCTAAATTGTTTCAAATCTTTAAACATTCGGAGGATTTTCTCCTCTAGTGCCGTCCGTTCAGTGAAAATATCGGCACAGATCACTGTCTACGCACTGACACTGATACGGACGGCTGGATACTGATACGGATACTGAAATGTAAGAATACTCTAATATAAAATTATGGAAACGTTATTTTCATCAGTGCACGAACGTGCACGGAACGGATACGTCACGGATACGGCACGGATATGTCTGAATCGACCTTAACGTCGCGAAATTATTCCCGGAGCACTTTGCAATAAGGAGAATATTTGTTTTACTCACAGATCTCTTGCGTCGCCTCGCGCTCTTAATTGCATTAATACGCTCCTAAATAATGCCGCCCAAGCGCGTTGTTCAAATATTAATTATGTTTTGTAACAACTGTTTAATATTGTGATAGAGCATACGACGCACGATTTATCGTTCAATAACGACATGCGACGTTGCGTCACGCTTTCGTTTGCTACGAAATATAATGGACAAATATAACCCGCAATCGTATATATTATTTAGTGACGATAACTGTGTGTATGTATGTGTGTAAACAAATTATTTAATGATAATTTCTAATATAATGTTGTATCTGTTCGTTTCGCTAATGAATACTGTTATTGCATATTTGAGATTTAATGGCGAAAGAGATGATTGATATGTTTATTTACCTGCGTCGATGATGTCATCTATCTTTCTTGGGATCCGTAAATTTTTGAGAATCTTCGAGCGCAGTTTCTTTTACGTCCCGCCGTCACTTTCGTAGAGCCGTTAATAAATTTAATGTTTGTTAGCGAGTATTCGAGAAGGATTGATGAGATTGGACTTGTAAAGATCCGAAGGTGCGACAGAAAAGCGACACGTTAGCCGTCTAGAGTAATTCTCTTTTCCAGTGGATCCCGCTACAATGCAAAACGGCGGCACCGGCGATATAAATAGACGACTCGTCCTGCTCGTCTTGATTTTCCTCGTCGATACAATGTTTTGGTGAATCGATCTCGGCACCATCGGTCTGTTGCAAACAAGTTACTTCCAAATTAGTATTTCCTAAGATACGTTCCCGGAAATGAGGCGCGAGAGTAATCAACGAGATAGCGTATGATTTACAGTAAGAGTGAATTTTTTTTTATTGATGCAAAGTTATCGGTCAAAGTATGTGCTAATTTAGGATCATCGCGCTACGTTCGTTTGAAGCCCGAAGGATTTTCATCAGATATCTAATGTATATGGATAGAGAGGTTCAACAACGATCCTGACATTAGACTCTTTGGATTCGTCGCTCAAATATCTTTACCCGAAATGTCAGTACGAATGTAACATGTATGTAATATAATAAATTTTTTGGAGTTACACAATCCGTTTTTTGTCTCCATGTAAGTCTTGATCCATTATCTTCCTTCCATTTTGCGATCAAGAGCTTTTATACAAAAATAAAAAAATGTCTAATAGGGGTAGTCACAAATTAATATTAATTATATAATATCCTCTGAATTCAACAATACATTGTTGGAGAAATTTGTGTCTCTGAATTGAGAAATATTCCCTGACATATATTTTCAATCAAGCTTATCAAAAGAGATCAAGTATTTCGTCGTTGTCACATAATAAAATAAAATAAACTAAATACATAATAAAAGAAAATATAATAAAATTACGAGAAGACTACAAATACACAATCCTGTAGATCTGTAGAAACGCTAACAAGGTACAATTTTTTTCAAGATTACAATAAATCATGATAAATCGCAATATCCCGCGATACCAATTTGCAGACCACCCTAGTAACACGAATGTAAAAATGCACCACCGAGCGTTTCCTAGCGTTAAGAGCAGGAATCGGAAAAGCATAATCCGTGAAAGTACGTGCGTGATGTGCATTCGCCGCAAGAGAGTGTCGGGGTCAAAGAGTTACGCGCATTGCCCTTCTTATCCGACGGCACATTAGAGTCCCGGGATCGCCGCTACTTGGCCCGATAATGGAACGGCAGTTCTCGAAAACGTCCCAGAGGAAGTGCGGATTCTGTCCGGTCTCATTTTATGCAAATCGCGCGCGGGAACATCAGTTAGGCTCCGCTTCAGCGCGAAGCGGAGTCGCCTCGTCGCCCGATGAAAATTCATGGCGGACGTAACGGCGATCTTTTCCACTTGCGCTATCGTCTCACAGAACTCTGCTTCCTGCACGTTCGTGATATCTTTCCGGAGTAACTCGACGCACAAAACTGAGAAAAAAGCATAGATCCTACGTCTCTCTCTCTCTTTCCCAAGAGTGCTAATATATATATCGTAACAAATAAAAAAGAAATAAATTATAAAAAAACTCCTTCAATCTTATAAATAATTTTAAAAGAATATCTTGAGATATCGAGACATTCAGTAAGTGAAAACGAAAAGCTGATTTCTCTATTCTCTGTCGAGAGAATTTCCACAGTATTTTTATTATCTTGAAGTTATCAAGTTATTTTACAAACGATTAGATAAATAATTGTTATGTGTAAAATATTTATAGTAAATGCTTCTAAATAATATTTCTGAATAGCAACATTTTGAGGAAATAAATACTTTCAAAAAAATCTCTGAAAAACATTCTGAATAAATCTGTTAGGTTGTTTAATTCAAATGTTTATTCTCTGACAATTAACAATGAATAGATTTTACAGAGTTATAATACTACAAAGGAATTTAGAGAGAGCGCGAGTCGAACACGTCTATATCTTAGCACGGCTTATCGGCGAGAGAAAGTACGAGGAGAGCACGCGCTCTTAACTTGCCGAGTGCTCCCTTCCTTGTGCTTACGCACGCGCAAAGCTTTTGCGTATCCTGGCGCTCGCTCACATACATACACACACATACGTACACACATGCTCACATATCATACGCACACACACAGGTTATAATTCCCTTACACTCCCTCTTATAATCTATGTGTCTCGCTAGTTGTAAGATACATACACTTAAAAAATTATATTTCTTTTATGCCAATTAATTCTCGCATGTTTTGAAATTTCTGTTTCCCTAAAGGTTTTGTAAAAATATCCGCTGCTTGAATATCAGAATTAATATGTTTCAGTTGAATCTCTTTACTTTTATATTTTTCTCTAATGAAATAAAGTTTGATATCTATGTGTTTACTCCTCTAGTGCACATCAGGATTTTTAATAAGTCGAATCACACTTTGATTGTCGATTCTGAGCTCAGGTACGTTAATTGTTTCATTTGTTAATTCTGATATCAATCTATGTGCCCATATTATTTCTTTGGTCGCTTCGCACGCTGCAACGAATTCTGCTTCGGTCGTTGAAAGAGCTATAGCTTTTTGTTTTTTTGATTCCCACATTACCGGGGCGTTTCCGAATTTTACAATGTATCCGCTCATTGACCTTCTCGTTTGCATATCGCCCGCAAAGTCCGCGTCACTAAAAGTGATTATTTCTTTCCAATTATTTCCTGCTTTGTACACTAGACCATAGTTTATTGTTTCAAATATTTAATTATTCTTTTTATAGCATTCCAATGTGCTTTACACGGATTTTCAACAAATTGACTAGCCGTTATCACCGCGAATGCAATATCGAGTCGCGTGGTTTGTATCAAAAATAATAAGCTATCGATCGCCTCTCTATACGGTACATTCACACAATTATCGCTTGCCTGTTTGAACATCGTAATGTTTTGATTACTATCTGCAGGTATAGTTACACTATTAGCTTCGGACATATTAAACTTATCTATTACGTGATTGATATATTTTGTACTTTTTAACAAAATAGCGCCGCTTTTACAAGTTTTTATTTCTATACCTAGAAACAAATTTACTTCGAGTACTTTAATTTCGAATTCTCGCGCAAGAATTTCAAGAATTTCGCAGATTCTATTTTCGCTGTTTGATACGATTAATCCGTCGTCTACATAAATCACTATATACATTCTATCTTTAGTTTCTCTGCTTACAAACGCACACGGATCAACGTTAGTTGATCCACTATTCCGATTTTTTTAAGACAGTCTGTAAATTTAACGTTCCAACAACGCGGCGCTTGTTTCAACCCATATGAACTTTTGTTTAACTTACATACACGTTCTGTCCCGTCCTCGTGACCTTCTGGCTGCTGCATGTAGATTTTCTCCTCCAGTTTGCCATTCAGAAAGGCAGTTTTAACGTCAAACTGCCTCAGTTTTAGTCTTTCCGCCGCTGCCATGGCTAGGACTGCTCGAATGGTGTTGTACTTTGCTGGACTGAAGGTTTCGTGGAAGTCCACACCTCTTCGTTGTTGGTAGCCTTTCGTTACAATTCTGGCCTTGTAACGATCCGTCGTTCCGTCAGCCTTGGTTTTGATTTTGAAGACCTACTTATTGGACAGAATCCGTGATCCAGGTGGACAGGTAGTTAGAGTCCAGGTTTTGTTTTTCCCTTGAGCCTCCATCTCTTCGTCCATAGCCTTCTTCCACATTGCTGCGTCGGAACTTTGAACTTCTTCCCTGTAAGTTAAAGGCTCACCTCCCTCTGCAACATATAAATTATTATTCGAGGAATCTACAAGATTAATATATCTGGCAGGAGGCTTATAATCTATCTCGCAACGTTCGTTCAGAAGATTGTTGTTCAGAGATCTGTCCTTCCCTTGGTTCTTGTACATACTTTTGTTCTTCAGAGGTATCAGAGTTAATTGTTTCTTCATCGACTTCATCGGCACTACTGGATCTGATATTTACTTTCTCTTCTTCCTCTTCAGTCTGATTTTCTTGTGTTTCTTCTTCGTTTTCCTCTGGTTCTTCTGAAGTTTCTTCATATACATCAGTAGTTTTCTCCTTTTCTTCCTTCTCTTTTTTATCTTCGCTTCCTTTTGATTCCTGTTCGAATATGACATCTCGCTGCATATCTACCTTCTTTTGGCTGGGATACTATATCCTGTAGCCTTTTGTCTCTTCTCGGTATCCTATGTGTATGCTCTCAGTTGCATCCCATTTCAGCCTTTTTTGCTTAGGAATATGCACATATACTTTTGTTCCAAATACCTTGAGATGTCTTATGCTTGCCTGCTTTCCATGCCACAGCTCGTATGGAAATTTATTGTTTGGCTCCTCTTTCTTTACCCGATTCAACACATATGCTGCTGTGTTGACCGCCTCTGCCCATAGTTTCTTGGGTACTCCTTTTGCTAGCATCATTGACCTGGCTGCCTCTACAAGAGTTCTGTTCTCCCTCTCAGCTCGGCCATTTTGTTTAGGTGTGTACGCCACCGTTCGTTTGTGTCGAATTCCAAGTCTGTCAGTTTCTTCCTTTAATTTTCAGTTAATGAATTCTAGTCCGTTGTCTGTTCTTAACGTTTGCAGCTTTTCTCCTGTCTCGGTTTTCAAGTTTGTTCTATATTTCTTAAAGAATTCTGGAACTTCTGATTTATTTTTCAGAAAGTATACCTTTCTATACTTAGAGTAATCGTCCTTGAAGAGAAGAAAATACCTTGAATTTCCAATTGATGTTTCCTCCATGGGGTCACACAGATCTGCATGGATTAGCTCTCCTATTTTCCTAGCATTGCTTTTGCTTGTCAGGAAACTCAATCTGTGCATTTTTCCTTCTACGCATGCTTTACATAAAAATTTGCTTACTTGTTCTGTTGCTTTTATTCCTTTGATATTGAGCACCTGCTTGACATCCTTGAGATTTAGATGAGCCAGTTGTTTGTGCCATATTCGCAGGGAATTATCTCCTTGTCCTTTTTCCATTATAAGAGCCTCTTCTGTCGATACTCTGTTTATTTTCTTTGTATAAATAACTTGTAGAGGTTCCCTTCCTTTTCTCCGACCATGACTGTGCGTTTGCCAGAATGTATCAGGCACTATTTGTTGTTTCCTGTGACCGTGTATCCTCGATTTGTTATAGCTCCGTATGATACGAGATTATATTTGACCTTTGGAATAAAGTGTACATTAGACAAGTGCTTGTTTTCTTCCCAACGCTTACCTGTGTAAACTCATATTGGAATTTCGCCGACTCCGTAAGCGAGAAGGTGATTGCCGTCCCCTATTTTGAATTTCTTCGGTTTTTCAAACTCTGTATAATTTACCAACCATGTTCTGTTAGAGGTCATGTGAGCCAATGCTCCTGAGTCTAAGTACCACTTTTCTTCGTTGTTTTCCTTATTATCCTCCTCTTCTCCTATTAGAGCCTCGCTTTCTCCTGATTTAACTTCTTTCTTGCTGTTCTCCTTTTCTGTCTTGGCGGTCTTCTGGCTTTTGCTCCTGCACTCTCTTTTCCAGTGTTCTTTCTTGCCGCATTTAAAGCACTCTCCGGTTCTGCGTTTCGGTTTAGTATGCTCATCATTTTTGCTGTTTTGATCTTTGCGTGCTTTCACTGTTAGAGCCCTGTCCGTTGACTCATCCTGTGTGTTTGTCCTGGCCTCTTCTATCATCAGCCTCGATGTCAAGTTCTCCAACGTCCTTTGTTCCTCGTTTATCGATTCCCATGCGCATGCAAAATGATTTAAGCTTGGGAGTAATGTTAGCAATATCTTCGTTATTAACATGCTGTCCGACATTGTTTCTTCCATTGCCCTTAGTCTATGACTAATATCTTCTATTTTCGCTATGTGGGACGAGGTATCATTCTGAGGATCCTTTGTTAATGAGAACCATTTCGCCTGCAGCATGTACACGCTTGTAGCGTTTTTGCCTTCATATACAGATGTAAGCTTGTCCTACATATCTTTAGCTGAGTCGCAATTTACCAAATGTAACATTGATTGCTCACTTACATTTAATATGATGAGTTTTTGTGCTGTGCTGTCCGTTTTCAGCCATGCTTTCAGTTTCTTTTGATACTCCGTTTGTTCGGCCTGAGTTCCTCCTCTGGGCGACTCCGGTTTTAGCGTGTGTCCTAGCACCACGTCCCATGCCTCTCCAGACGCCAGGAGAATCTTCATTTGGAACTTCCACATATTCCAGTCTTGCTCTCCTTTTAGCTTGGTAATTCTCTCGTTCTCACGTTCCATTGTCTTCTATGTCCTTGAGGTATTTCTTGCACTATTTGCACACACGTGGCCGGCTAACCTCGGTACAATTTTCCGTTTCACTTTCTTTTAAGGTCTTTTTCTACTCAGTTAGAAGGGTCTGGGCCCATAATCTGTTAGGTTGTTTAATTCAAATGTTTATTCTCTGACAAATCACAATGAATAGATTTTACAGAGTTATAATACTACAAAGGAATTTAGAGAGAGCGCGAGTCGAACACGTCTATATCTTAGCACGGCTTATCGGCGAGAGAAAGTACGAGGAGAGCACGCGCTCTTAACTTGCCGAGTGCTTCCTTCCTTGTGCTTACGCACGCGCAAAGCTTTTGCGTATCCTGGCGCTCGCTCACATACATACACACACATACGTACACACATGCTCACATATTACACGCACACACACAGGTTATAATTCCCTTACAAAATCGGTATGTTTAGATTGGCGAAAAGCTTTTTTGCAAGTTTGACAAGTTTTGCAAACTTTGTTTGCAGATTTTTGTCCTTCGGTACGACAACCGGGGGAATGTTGGCGAATCTAGTCTAAGAGCGGCGGATTCTATTTCGGCAAAAGTTACGCGAGACATACATCGGATGATAGAATTTTTGAACGCGCTCGCGTAGTCGCATGAGCGAATATCGCCGTAATGAACGAGTTTATGCCATAATCGCGTGAAGCTTTTGAACGCAAAGCAATTTTCCCGGATATTTCGCGAAAATCCCGGCATGTGATAGTTCCGCAAAAGCCGCGGAAAACTCATTCTCGCGAGCCACCCATGATTGGTATTGTGACCCCTCCCTCTCTAACGCGTTTCGTTCTGGACCGCTGATTTTTATTATGTGCAATCTTTATCATATGCATTTCGAAAATACATAAGGAAGGTGCAAATAAATAAAACGTGCAATGCAAATACGTGGCATAGAAATGTACCAAATTTCGAAATGCCGAACGATGCAAAAGTTATACTTCTTTCGAGAATAGCCAAGCTTTTTGACGCAACTCGTGGAAGTTTAATCAATAACAACAATGTTGTTTGACATTGATCGTGTTCGCGATCCATCGCGATATCAAACGCGAATCGCATAAGCCATGCGGAGCAAGTTGAATTATTTGCGGAATGTACTATACACGCAAATGCGGCATTTATTGAAGGATTTCGCCTGTACTCGAAGCCTTATAAGCGAAAGAACGAATGGCATATCCAGCACGGCTGTGCAATACAAAGGGATGGGATAAGGTGGGTGTAAGATACGTTTATAAGAAACGGGGAGGAAAATCTACAGGAAGAGAGGGCGTTTTCTTCCCGCGTCTGGCTCAACAATGTATAGGCTCCACATTTCTTCACATAATATTTTCCGAACCGTTGCCAATAGCACAATGGATTATTTCAGAAACTGCACCAGAAGAGATCGGTATTATGACGGTATGCGAAAAGCTTAATTATAAAAATACTTAATGTTCCGAATTAAACAGTTTCGAGAAAGATCATATTAAATTCTATTTTTGCTGAATTTACGAAATATCGATTTTAAATCAGCCGAAACGAATGCCCAGCTGAAAATCCCCTCGATACTAATCTTCCGAATTTGTTAAACAATCTATATCCTAAAATATTTGTCGGTCCTTTGTATGTACACTTAACGAGAAATTTAATATCTCGAGGAAAGTAAATGTTTTCGCTTGCATCGGCAAATACCTTTTTATTGGCATCGGTTTTTCGAAAATAGTGATACTATTCTTGAAAGTCAAATATATAGAAAGAGAGAGAAAGAGAGGGAAATAGAAGGAGAAAAGGGAAGAAAAAGAGAGAGGAAAGTTTCGGGGCCGTGCATTCAAGAATTTCGCTAAGAAACTAAACTGGGCGGCTGCTGCCGCATTAGATGCTTGTACGGCAGGAGAGCAGAGTTTTATCGAGTTAGCAAACGAATTTCTACGTTCGTGAAAGTTAGCCGCGTAACTACTGATCGTCGAGGAAATTCTGTCGATTGTTTATCCAATCCTTCGCTTTTATTGAGTTCGTTAAAAAAAATCCCGAATATTTTTTGTTTGCTTGAAACCTAGTTGAATTCGAACGGGACCATTTATAATTCGTATTCACGTATTCAATTTGTAATCTATATGCACAAGTAGTACAGAGTCGTGAAAAAGGTTGAGAGAAAATGCTGGTTAATTGAAATCATTACAGTGATAAAATAAAGCGCCGTGAAGTAATAATAATGATGTTATTTTATAATGTCAATGCGGGACCGTTATGGCTGTAATAGCTTCAGTTTATGATAACCTATAGTTATAATAATAATAGTCATTACAATGCAAATTATAAACATGATAGCATTAATTATTTTATTACTATATCGGTATTTTCACGACAGAATAAATCTCTCAACAAAATACTCTTTTCTTATGTTCGCGATACGCTAAAATACTATACGTTAAAATACTAAAATGTTTTGATTGATACACATATCACCGGAGAAAAGATGCTCTCAAAGAAATATTTTTTACGTATTAACTCTACGTGTTCTTAATGTGTGTTATTGTGTGTATTAAGTTAAAGTATAGCTAAATATTACAGCGATTATACTAAATCTCTAGCGAGTTGTGTTTTCAGTATAGTTGAGTTGAGAATATATAGATAAATTTCCTTAAGTTTGTCAAAGGAAGTAACTTTATACTGTATTATATTATTATACTCTTATATCGATCGCGGTGTTTGTAACAGCACAAGCGTGGGATAAACGCGGTTCGTTCGTGGTGCAGGATCATCTGCGATTGACAAGTCGTGTCGATACCCGAGAGCGCCGAAGTCGCTTGATATCGATCTCGATTCTTAACGGTTCCGTTGAGCCAGAGACACTTTGAGATAGGCGGATAGTAAAACTTATTATATGTACAACAGTGAATGCCACTGTTCGGACTCTTGTTATCGTCATGTAAAGTGATGAAATTACCTTTTCTTCAAAATATAAATACGATATAATATTCGCTTTCTAATATCGAATACTTTTCTCTTATATTTTGTATAAATTAGTTTTGCAATTTCTTAGCGTTAATAATCATTCACTATTTCGTCATATTTTAATATTCTTCTATTACGAGATTAAATATTAAAAAATAAATAATTTGAAAAATTGAATTATTATTCACGGTTCAAAGGAGAGCGTTCAAAGAAATTTATCGTAATCCCATTTGAGCGTGGAATATATTAGGATGGTTTCTATAGCAGAACAGTTTAGCGCGGGGCGTAATTATTCACCGAAAATTGTTCGCGAAGTTCGGACGGAGATTGCAATAATTTCCTCTTTTCAGCGACGCGAAATTCTTTTAATGAGAGGTCCTTTGTTTCGTGTCGCCATGTGCAGCTTCTCGCCCTCGAGAACAATTCATTTACGTCACTTGTCACTGGAGGCTATTTAATATGAATAAACACTAGAATAAACAAGACTCTTCGGAATCGATATCAAAGGGCAGATTGCAGCGCACTTTAACGCAAAGATTTAGCATGAAAATGCCAACGGATATTAGAGGTGAACGCCCGATTACATGCCTGAAGATGCATCTCGTTAGATTAGTTATTAGCATAATAATTTGGCGAAAAGGACACATCTATTGCAGAATAAATGCACCAAGAGATAATCCTTTAAAGATTTAAATTTTAATCAATAGCCGAAAATAAAGTATATTCTCGCGAAAATAATTATTCACATCGGTGTATCCACTCTATTTTCACATGTTTGCATCCTTCCTTCTTAATGTAACATTTATTATTGGTTTGATATTCCACAGTGTATGAAAGTAGTACTATAAATATTCAAATCAATCGAAGGAGCTGAGAAATTTATGCGAAGAAATCGCTTTTACGTGTCTCTATTTTTTGCGGAGCGTTATATCGAGCATTACAGAGTATCGCTAAAGAATCTAAAACGTGTTTCTTATTTCCGGACCAAGAGAAAAACGCTGTCGAAGCTTTCCATGGTTTTTGGTTTCAATGGGACCGATGTACTCTCTCACAGGCGTGGGGATCTCGACTTAAGATACGTTCTGCATCCAGCGCGGCGGAATAAATTGGATGGACGCAAATAAATTGAGTGAGCGCGGAAAATGAACAAATTTTAATACAGGTGAGTCTCTCTCGATGCGCCTGAACAATCGTCTCGCTCACTCTTGAAATGAGATCTCCGGAAAAAAATTAGAGAAGGTATAGATAAAAATTTCGTGTCATAATTTCGGAGGGGTTCCACCCCTGAAAGTTTGATTGGCAAAGATGAAAATTTACGCTCCAGGATTTTGTACCATTTCGTTTTTGAAAGTTTCATAAAAATTATTTATGCATTTCTCTTCAATGAATGTATTATATATTTCTCAACTACATGCATATCTTATTATAATTTGATCTTATTATAATTAATTTATACTTGACGCTTTCTCATTTATTCTCATTTATTCGTGATTAGACTCTGTTGATTTATTACATCTCGTTCCACCTACATTAAGTCTCACCCTTCTCGACAGTATAGTACGTCTTGTGATCCGATCAAATCCCAAGATATCAGAATACCTATCGCTTGGAACTGTTTAGACCTTTTCACACAGCGGTAGTCGACAAGATCGTTCGTGATATAATGGACCTCAAATTATCGGCGATCACGTCATGTCAGCCCAAGCAGACGTCAAAATTGTGTTTGAAAATCGCCGCTGACGTGCTGAAGAGAGTCAGCAAGAAAAATTAAGACAGGTATTAAAATTATGGAAATTTATATTCCAGATTAAATTCAATTTCTTTTATCATTTCTCTTCTCATATCTCATTATAATCTTTTATAAAACCAAGGATGCCTCTTGCATGTTCGCAATTTTCTACATTTTAGAAAGTGATATGGTTCGTATTTATATCGAGATACCTTTCCGTGATTTCACCAAATTCTCGCAAACTTTTAGATCAAATAAAATTTAGATTAAATAAAATATAGATACAGACAATGCAGATGTACATAATTCAACGCTTTCAGCAAAGTATTCACGCGGTTATTCAGTGTCTCTAAGGCGCGAAATGCAATAATTACTCGTCACATTTGTTCGAAAACAATTCCGTATGATGATTGTGTGTTCGATATATTCGTTATATTACGATTAAACGATATAATGATTGCAAACTAATATATCGCGCGTTTTGCACGCATTAAGCTCGAGCACTCATTAGTTTGTAATATCAAATTATATATTGGAATGCTTATACATATTTATCAAGTCATTATGGAACCACATAGACGGTATTAATAGTTTTGTAATGGCATATATGTATCATAAACAATAATACTGTAACGCGCGCGAGTTTATTGGCGCAAACACTTGCGTGTAAATCACGCGTAAAATGTATAAATGCATGAAAATATAAAATACCACGCGTAATGAGAAATGAGATATTAAATGAGACGTTAAATGGAAACTAATGGTATATGTTAATAGAAATAAAACATATTTTAACATATGTACACGGAGACAATTTTACAATATAAATTACAAGAAAAATACATTCCCTTTTACAACATTTATTGTAAAGCTGGAATATAACAACATTAGGATATTTATTACTACACAACTGTAAATTATGCATTTGTTTTATTGTTTGCTAACGATTATTTGTTTGTGCATCAAAATATTTGAATAATTACAATATTCTTTTGTAAAATATAATACGTATATAATACACGTATTATTGAATAAAAATATTGTGATTTCTCTTATATGTAGTACGATCCATAAATTTTAGGACTGATTTTTTTACGGCGATACTAACAACGTCATTTAAGAATAACCGTCCAAATTATATACCTGTTATCCTTAACTAATTGCGTGCGAAATTTGAAAAGTCTACGATTAGCTGATTTATAATGTTAGTCTAATGTTTTGTGAAACTTGTTTTTTTAAATACATCATGAATACAAAAGAAACGTAACGTATCGCAGTAAAATTTTGTTTTAAAGCCAGCTTATCTCCCACATGAACGCTCAAAATAAGTGAAAAAAGCTTATGGGAATGAAGCATTAAGTCAGGCGAATATTTTTCGTTGACATACCAGATTTCGTAAGGGGAGAGACTTCGTAGAAGTAAAATCGTGCGCAAAGTATTCGTTTTTTTTTCTTTTTAAATCCTTGCTTAAAATGCGGAGAACTACGGTTTTAGGTATCTATAAAATTTCTTCTATCATACGAGATGTGATTCGTCGATCTTGTTTTACGAGCTGCGCGACAGCGATGATGTCCTCTGTTTGACTTGTGGTAGGGTCGACCACTGCGCTCGTCATCTTCTACGGAGTCTTTCCCCTCACGAAACCTGGCATGCCAACGAAAAATGTTCGCTCGACTTTACGCTTTATTCCTATAAGTTTTTGCACTATTTCGAGCATTTATGTGAGAGATAAACTGGCTTTAAAATAAAATTGTATTGCAATACATTGCTTTTCTTTTATATTCATGACATACTTAAACAACAAGCTTTATAAGACACTATACTACTCTAGATTAGCTAATCGTAGACTTTTCAAATTTTGAACGCAATTAGTTAAGAGTAACAGGTACATAATTTGGACGTTCTTAAATAGCGTTGTTAGTATCGCCGTAAAATAATTAGTCCTAAAACTTATAGACCGCACTGTGTATGTTAGTATGTTTCACGATTATAAAAATTATATTGTAATTTTTACTATAATATTTTCTCCGTGTACATAATTTTGATACAATTTACATGTATCTAATAATTCCGGCGATGTATAACGTTTTTAGATAATAATACTTCACTCTTTACAGAATCGTGGAAAATTATTAGTGTAGCAGGTGAGAAAGCCAGTTAAATCCCTACTTCAATCCGCTGATAACGAACGATAATAATTATCGCTAATGCGCCATTCGCAAACTAATCGCTTGTAGTAAAATACACCGGGCGACGCTAATGCGAGAACAATTACTTTACCGCGAACGCATGGCTGCAGCCATACAAAGCCATTGTTTTACTCGTGGCAAAATGAAAAGCTTCTTGCACGGTTTCCCTGATAATTACGTTTCTTCAAGTACGAGCGATGACCCGGGCGGGATCGTGTCAGGCTGGAGTGTTTAAAAAATCCGGTAATTGTTTCTTCTCTCGGCGGAATGAACAAAGGGCGACTTAAAAAGGTATAACTCACTTCTTGCACGATTCTGATATATAGGGTGTCGCGAGTTTATTTTCCTTTCACGAATTGTCCGATATGTTCGGAGTCGACATTTGACTTAAAACTTCGATCACATCTCTCTTTATCTTCCGCAATTTATTATAAAATCCTATTTTAAGTACATCAAGTACGTGACTAAACTCTACTCTCTGTTGAAATAAAATGGATTAGTAATAAAATTTTAAATTCAAAGGTTTAGAAAGTTTAAAATTGATTTCCGACTCACGAGAAATTCCTCAAGTTTTTCAATTCCTTACAAACTCAAAAATTACCGGTCGACATTTTTAAGAAAAAATATATCTTGGAGATATTCAAAAAATCCGCGGATAATCTGGAACATCCGTTACATTTGGATGTATTCAGCGAAGTTGTTTCAACTAGCAGAATGACTGGAAAAAGTTCTGATTAATTATGCAGTAACCATTCGCTATTAATATTTATTGCTCTCGCGGCTCTTCGTGCTTTTATTCTCCTCCGTTCTACGATGATTTATCGAGAAACTTTCGGTCGGCTCGTCTATCCCTCGTCGGAATAATAGACGGCGGTTTAAAGTTTCGGAGACACCGCGAACATTTTTATGAACATTGGCATGCTTGTTGGAACGTGTCTTCGATCGCGAAGCCGCATGGTTACTTTTGCGAGCGCGATCGCACTTACAACGGAATATAAGTAATTTTAATGTCTTTGAGCGTGCGAAGAAAGATGACGCAAAGAGAAATTTAAGAAATAAAAATGCATTTATATTTCTTTTTCCGTAGCGAATTCAGAGTCTTCCTCTCTTCCTACAAATCCTCTCGCGAATTTTAAAATACAAGCGGTGAACTTAATCACGCGTAAAAGAGAGTTAATGTATAAATGAATTAATTAAAGCGATAAAAATACTCAAGCCTGTTGATCGCCTCGATTGGACGCGGACGCAATCGATCGCGCCTGTTATGTGCAGCTCATGACGTTGTCAAACGCAGACGACGGTAGTTCAGTCGATCGAACACTTTCAGCATCATTACGCGATGGTTTAGAAGAAAAATGGATTAATGTAACCGATACACACTGATGATAAGCAAAAGATGGAACAGATTTCGAATTATCGGCAAAACGCTTTCGCGATTTACGCGTGCCCGCAAATCCCGTTTATCGCACAATCGATGGCGATGCGGCTTATAAACAGGCTAGCCCACCCAAACGAACAAAATTTTAACGAATATTATAATAACAGATTGTAATTACTATTATTCTTATAACCAACGTCAATACCATTTTCTCGCATGCAATATTATCAAAATATAAAATACACAGTTCTCAAAATTGCAGAGCAAATTTGCATTAATATTACACGGGTAAAAAAAAATATTTATAACGCGAAGTTTATACGCTGTATACGCAGTTACTGTTAACGACATTAAGTCAAGTCATAATTGAGCAATATATTTAGCTTTTCCCATCGATGAGAGCCAAAATAATAAAATTATTTGATCGCGGAACCGAATACTACGTCTCGCGGGACCCCGAAACAGTTTTCCCGTCTCTCATTGCTCGACTGGAAATTACCGAGAAAATGTGTAATGGTTTTCTCTCTCTCCTTAAATTAATTGCTCAATTTCAGTGTCCTGCTATGTGACTTGAACGCTGTGTTGCACGCAAAGGGGGTTGGCCGCCAGCAAATCGAAAACCGAAACGAGAATCGAGAATACATTCGAGAATACAGAGACCCTCGTAAAACAGATCACGGCTAAAGTTTTGCAATGCCATACTTGCATTTCCGCGACTGTTTGTCGCCGTTACGCTATTTGCCCGACTGGCTTTAACCCGCTTTCGCGCAGGTTTTTATACATGGTACGAAAGTACACTTTGGTGCGAAAGAACTTTTTTAACGAAAATTGTTCGACCCCTCCTAGCCTGGAGACACCACTATAATACATGTGATGATTTCTTTTTATATAAAAAAAGTTGAATAAAATACTATCAGAATGAAATAAAGATATAATTATAAGAGATAAATCTGAGGAAAAATATGTTTCATCCAATCGCTGCTAAAAAGATATTTATTATTAGCATCATAGTTTAAGAGTACCCTAAAAACCTACCTTTTTTTAAAAAAAGATAAAAAAAAAGGTGCTAAGTACACGCGCCATAGTTTTTGTGAAAAATTATAAAAAACCGCGAAATACGTGTTTGATTATTTCGAGATGCTATTCTTTTAAGGAAATTGGGCGGTGTCCCCCAAGGGGGTTTCCCAGAGGAATCTCAACTTAAAAATTTCAAATGGAACCCCCTATATTGTAGTATATCGTAGTATATTGTAGTTTGAAAGGGCATAAAGAAAGAAAATTTTTGGTGCAAACCTGAGGTTGATACGTTGACCCGTTCGAGCATTATTTACGGTCAAAGTTCGAAAAGGGCCAATTTTCAAAAAATCGCTACTCCCATTTGGAAAATCCTAAAAAAAACGTTCAAGGTGTGAAAATGTTCGCCTCTTTAGATCCTTTTTAAGTCCTTTCCATAAAAAAATTCAGATTTGACCTTGGGTCTTAAAGTCCTTTCTCTTTTGTCTCTTTTAAGTCCTTTCCATAAAAAAATTCAGATTGGACGGGGTCAAACGGGACGCTCCCGTCTGAATGACGTTCTTTCTCTTATGGAGGATTCACACTGCGTCCAATGGTACGATGAATGATTGGTCCGATCGATTGTACGTATTAATTAAAGCGGTTCAAATTGTGCACGATTAGCAGTCTCATGTGATCCAGTATACGAATATCAAAGTGTTACCTAAACACGAAGGATTTTGAAAGCGAAAGTTTAAAATAAACATTTCAATGCTCTTAAAAAAGAGAAGACTGTTGAACTTGTTATTAAAAATAAATCAATTAGAGAATAATTTAAATAAAAAGTAAATGTTCTAAAATGAGAAAAAAGTGGATTAGAACATGTATTCTTGGACGAGAAATTAGAGGTGAAGTTTCAACATTAATGCGAGAAATGTTTTATTAGAGTAAAGAATAGTAAAATTAAATTTTTTTGTTTAATAATATTACTTAATCATATATACGGAAACAGGAATGCCTTAACAAATACGAGTAGTGGGGAAAAATTAAAACGCGAAAAAATTAGTTTAAAGAGAAACAGTTTTTTGGAATAAAGGAGTTTTTAAAATGGAGGTAATATATATAAAAGAGAAAATTGCGACAATATTATTCAACAATATCATATATTTAAAAAAATATAAAAGAATTTTTTTTAGAAGATACGAAATAAACATGCAAAAATATATGTTTTTGATATTAAAATTATTATATGTTAAATCCCTTTATTATAATTTTCGTTATTTTACAATAATTTAAAAATGAAATTAAAAATAATAATATAATATTATATAAATATATCAATAATAAAATACAAATTATTATAAAAATTAATATAAAATAGCAATGATAATATTAATATTAATTATAACATTAAATGTATTAATTAAATATTAATAATAGAACATCACAATATTAATGTTTATATTTTATATATATATTAAATTTAATATCTCATATTTATTTAACATATTTGCGTTTTAATATTTAATAGAGAGTTATATAAACACTATACATAATATTATATATACAAATATACATATATATATATATATATATGAGTAAGTATGATAAACGTAAATGTAATTAATGTTTATATAAATATTAAAACTGATAACACAAAAGCCAATTTAACTTTAACTACATTTACTATATAATTAGAAACAATAAAGAAAATAATTGAAAACAATATGTAAATAATTAATAATTTATAAAAATGAATAATAAATATAAAAGATATTATAAATATATAAAAAAGTATTCTAAATATTTATTTTATATAGTTGGATGTTTTATAAGTAATGGGTGCTTTATTTATTATGGGTGCATTAGTGGTAATTGTTGGCGTATGTGTTGTAGTTGGACATCTAACAATTCATATAGACTCTGAAGAGTAATAGACTTTTCGAACAAATTTTGAAGAAAATTCAGTTGATTTTGGATCTCAAGAGAACGTGTTCTTAACTTGTGTTCAATATTCGAAAGTGATTGTTGCATATCTTTTTGTGCGAATTGACGCAACTAAAATAAATTTGTTATTTTGATTTTTATATTTTATCAATCAGTAATTTCATAATTAATCATCATAAAAAGCGAATGCGACATTTTTTCAAATTATTAGCATAAAAATATCGATACATGTATAAAACATCTAATTGTAAGATAGAAAGAGGAAAATACATACATTATATACAATATAAAATATGTGATACATATTACAAAAAATAAATATTACAATGAAAATTTTATAAATAAATATAAAATTTTTTAAGATTTATAAAATTTACCTCGGAAAGATGTGTCTCCAAATACGCATTATTAATAAGCACACTTAATGCTGCATTCATACTGACTCGACTACGAGAACAAAACAGTATGAATATATAGATAATTAACACATACATAATAAATCTTCATGATTGAATAGATGTGCAATAGATTTTTATGAAAAAGCTGTTTTTACCTGTGTTTTATATATTTAAAATTCTTCAATATTTCTTTTAATATTGTAGTATTCTTAGCATGTCTCGCAAGAGTAGAAAGAAAAATATTAGCAGTTATAGCATAAAAACGCTCTTTTTCTTGTGCTGATGGTTTATTTTCATTATCCTCGATAAAAAGCTTTTCAAATATCCGTAGAAGAAACTGCAGGTGATGATCAGGATCTTCAAAGCAACTAAAGAATTCCAACATTTTATAATCAAATTTCCCTTTGTTTATACTAGATAAGATGTTCCATACTTTGCTCCATGTTTTATTTTTCACTGTCTTTATACCATTACAGTATGTCCATTTCTGCCACCCAGGCAAAATTCTACGACATACAGAAAAGAAATTTTTTAGTTTTTTTATATATTTCTTATTGATATATTTAGCATATAGTTTCTTTATTAATAAATATCCAGGAAAAAGGTATATGTATAATCAAATATACATATAAAGAATGAGTGTTTGTATATATAACTCTGTCTGTATATACAGAAACAATACCGAGAAGAATAAAGGAAAAATAATTAGAAAAATAGTTTTTGCATTATTTCTTATAGGAAATGTAAAATTTAATGAAATCAAAAAAATTGCCAATATAGAAAGATATATAACTTTATGTATAATTAATGTATAGGCAATCTCTCCCCTCAATTCTTCAAATTTTATTTTATCTAAAAAAAACAATGCAAAAATTATTCTAATTATTTTTTAATTATTCATTTTATTATTTTTCACTATATACAAACAAATAGTATATACAAGTATATACAAGAGAAAACAAACATATATGTGGACATATTTTATATATAATTATATACATATATTTATGTTTGATTTTAAATGGACTTTTATCATGGATAACATATCAAATATATAAGATTGCACAAGATTTAAAAAAATTTCCACACAGAAATATAACGATTAAAGAAAACTTACTTATATCTTCTAGGATTATCTAGATGCAATTGCAATTGATGACGGGCTAGTTCTATGCACAAGGAATTACCGATAATACATCCCCATTTTGCTAGTTCTTTTCTCAAATATTTCTCAAAATCATTGTCGGATGTCGTTTGATCGTACATTTGTAATTTTATATGTTTAAACAGGCTTCTTATTTTCAGTAATACTTCCTACAATTTGGTTAAAGATATATTTTTCTATTCAGTCATTAGATTACTTACAAAGCCAAATATAAATAATATATATGCGAAAGAATATACAATCTTATTTACTAAAACTATTTTATTTCAGGATGTGATTATAATATGCTCTGAATTAATTAATCTCTCTTTAATAATTATATGTTTGTCCTGTATCGTTTAAATACGTACATTCTTAGAGTGTATATTTTTTATGTGACTCATTATTTTTTAAATATTAGGTCATTGCATATAAAAATAACGAATAAAATATTTCAATTTTGTACAAAGATATTATATAATAAATGCGTTTGCAAATGAGATACTTATTATGTATCATATTACATTCTTTTAAAACTGTAACTCAATTTTTGTAAAATATGTACAAATTTTTGATATCTGCCAAAAATATTTTATAATAAAAAAAACTTGTATATTTGTTGCTTATTTAAATTGTTTGTTTCACTAAAGTTGGGTATAAATTATAGTTGTCATAAAACAATCTCATAATATTATAATATATGTATTATTGAGATATAATTTTTCTAATAGAAAAGTAATGTGTAATAATTAATAGAGTAATTTTAATATATGTCATAAATAGCAGTATGAAATGTGTTTAATGTCTTTGAAGTGTAAGATTAAAAACATAGGTAATTTCTGAAATTAGATTTCTTGTACTTTTAATGAAAAGAAGACAGGATTGGAGAAATTACTTTATAAAAGTAATTCATTATCATTTTCCGTTATAGATTTTAAAATAATACCAAATTATTGTTTTACTTGTTACCTACTTTGAAAAATAAGATGTGGAACCGCATCGTTACAATTTTCGTTTTTTAAACGTTATTTAAATCAGGTTTTATGTATAAAACACATAAATTTTTTAAATATCTTTCTTATACGAAAATATATTAAAAGCGATATAATATTGATATGGATATATAGTATGTAATAATTTTTATAATTTTGAATTTTTAAATTTCTTAATTTCAGGGAATATTTTTTTTTAGAATATTGCAAAAAAGTCAAAATTATCATAAGATAAAAAAATCCTGTGAGTATAAATAAAAGAAGTTCCTTTAGTTTCTTCTTTTAGCAGATTAGTAATATATGAATAAATTGCTAATTTTTTTAACATTTTTAACTTTATGCAAATTCAAAATTATGTTTTGATATTCTAAATTATGAATTATTAATTACGTTATAAGTTTAAATTTATTCTTAAGATGCAAAAGTTTATAAGAAAAACAAAAGTATAAGAAACAAAATAAAAACCAAAATTTATATTACATGATCTAATTGAAAATAAAAGTCGTCAAATTTAATTGTTTACAAAAAAAGCGTTTAATCGTATCGATATTTTTAGAAGAATTCCACGCTTTTATGTGTTTGTTCGAATAGAAAATATGCTGCGTAGATTCGAAAAATAACGATAAAAATAACTGTAGAATTTGTTTTTATGCGTTACTAAAAAATGTAAAGAAGTTAGTGATTTTGTAACAGGCTTCGTTACTGTTATCGAACAAAAATAATAATTGTAACGATGACAGTGCTACAAGTAAAATGCGTTACTTAAATGTTTACTATACAGTGTTCCGCAATAGGATGTCCATATCTTCACTACGTGTTCCCGGGATTATTTTGAGTAAAAAAGTTCGAATTAACATAGGTCCAAAAATCAACGGTTTCTCAATAAAATCAGAAATTTTTAATTATAATGTTATTGTATTAATACTTGTAATTTAATTACAACTTTGTATTAAAGAATACAGCACATTCAATTAATTCAGAATTAATTTTGAATTAATTCAGATAATAATAAGTAGTAATTGGATGTAATGAAATAATAATATTATGTTATAATTTCTAAAAATAATCTTGCAATTCGAACTCATGTTGACTTCAACTTTTTTACTCAAAATAATCCCAGGTACACGTAGTCATCTATGGACATCCTATCGCGGGACACCTTGTATAATTAGCACAAAATTAAGTTCTTCTTTAACTACATAATATCTAACTTTTTAAAAAATTATGTCAGAATTATGATATAAAATCATTACTTTATATGCATAGACCTAATATATATATCTAATTTTAAACATAATTTTATCGATCAACTTTATAACTGACAGTACCTTGAGTACCTTGGGAAGATTATCTAGAGCATTTGTAAATGCAAAGATATTCGAAATGTATTCAAAAACTTTGATCATAGGATACCATGCTACATAATCATGCTCTCGAGATAAATAGCTCGCGAGTTTCCAGAATATGGAGATGTCAAGTTTTTTCTGTATCGCAAGATTGAAGGCGTCATCGATGATTTGTGCTCGATTAAGAACATGTATATTCGTATAATTTTCAGAGTTTAAATAACGCGCAATTTTTCGCCAATTCTCGGTATCATAGTTGACGCGATAGTTTCCTATTATTCAACAAATAAATTTTCAAGATTATTTTTTTTAATGTATGTAATAAAAATATTTCAAATTATATATTTTTTTAATTTCTTCCCGTTTTAAACATGTATAAACTGTATTAGAAATTGGACATATATAGTAAAGAATGCAAATTTCTTATATATTATTGATTATAAAATTATTTTACACTGATAATCGAATTAAAGATTAAAGCTCTGAAAAATTAAGCGGCGTATAAAATTGTATAAATTTTTAAACTGATTTTAATTAGGAAAATAATACTTATATGCAAAGTACGCTTAAATTCAACGGCAATATTGCAGAATATTTAATAAAATATTGTTATTTGTATAATATGATGAATTTAATTTCAATTCATATAAAAAAATATAAGAACAAACATATGTAATAAAGATAGATTTCTTGTAAAATAAAGAGATAAGGATACTAATATTATGATATAATACTTACCAGTTTGTTGTATGTTGACAATGATCCATTTATCTTTTTCATTAAATTGGATTTCCAACTTCGGATTCGACTGCATTAAACAATTATTAATATTTGGTAAAGTTATATTAAAATCGAGGTCCGTTTCCTTAGTATAGGTCACAGGTATAAAGTATGGTATCTGATCCGATTTGTCGTGAAATTCTTTCGATATTATCACGCGACCGCTAGAATAATCTCGTGTCACATTTAGTACAAAACAATGCTCCTGCATAATCCAAATATCCATCATCTGTTTTACGTTCAGATCGTATTGCTTAAGATTTAATTCATCTATGGCAGTCTGTATATTGTTCCATAGATCATCAGGAGTTTTGGAATTAAAATAAGTAGATCTGTAAAATTTAACATTGTGGCAATTAACACTATATATGCATGGTGTCCGATAATAATTGCCCCATCTCTTGTATGCAGGTAGAGCGAGTTAAAGCAAATAGAAAAGTTCCCTATCATTTTGCGATTTTGGCAATAACTAATGAGAAATCAATTATAAAATATCGGTCAATCTCCGCGAGTACAAGCGCGCGGCGAGAAAAGACAACCCAACTTTACGCTGTTGCTCTATATATTTTAAACATATTGTTGCCCCTCTTTTGTTTCGTTCCTAAGTGAAAGCTGTCTTTGGTGGTTATCTTTGATATCCGCTATATCCGCATCCGGGAAATCATCTCCAAACGCGTTGCTGAGAAGTTTGTTGATTAACAGAGGCAGATATCTTGTGGAAAGTTGCCTTCTTGTAAAGGCTTACGATAGTTTTCTTATCGTGTGGACGCATATTTTTGACGGCTACAATTATCGTTAAATTTTCCTGTTCTATATTCTGTTGTGTTTCTAGTTATTACTAAAGTTAATGAATTCCTTTTCTAAAATAACGTTATTTCCGAGTACTTGTGAGTGAATGAAGATGATGAGATCGATTCGCTGGTGCAATAATACCATATGTGATTATTCTTTAGCGTGTTATTATTTATTTAAAATGTAAAAGAAAAAATATGTTGTTGAACAAAATAGGATTGCTTAGAAATATATATATATATATATATATATATATATATATATATACACATATATTATTGGTAATAAGTTAATTGACGCATACTTTAAAAGAGCGTGAAAACAAATTAAAAAAATATGCTCTGCTATTGAATATTAAGTGAAAGTAGCGGGCTAAATAAGAGCCTACCGCGATAAGCAGTGCGCAAATTAAAATTTTTGTTAGAACCTTTGTTTATTTTGAAGAAAGTCGAACGTTTCGGTCCTTGAATCGAACCATCTTCATGCTGTTGAGGTCCACGGGAGGACACACGCATGCTTGTTTTTAACTAATATTTGCTAAAATAAACAAAGGTTTTAACAAAAACATAATTTTCGCACTGCTTACCACGCCAAACTCTTATTTAGCCCGCTACCCTTTACTTAATATATTTTATTGCAAATAAATTTAATTTTTTTATAAAATCAAATTTATACCAAAAATTGCATATAATAATGCATATTAATATTATGCCTACTATATTTATCATTTTATTCCTTAAATTATTACCTTAATTCTTTTATTATGTTTTAGTATCAAATTTGTTATATTTAAGAAACCGCAATTTATGATTGTGCATTTAAGTGAATATTAGTGTATATGTTTATTATTAGTTAATATGTATATTATTTTTATAATTGATCTCATGTTTTTTGTTAACCGTTTTGTTGACAGTTAACTTTTTCACAGTATTTACCAATTTTTTATTTTTTAAATTACTTAACGTGTTTTTTTAATTTTTTTTAGAATAGTGTTTATATATAAGGCTACATTTTTGCTCTTATTATGTATTTACCCTCCTTCCCCCCTCTCTCTTTCCCTCCCTCTCCTTCTCCCTCTCTCTCTCTCTCTCACCCTCTCTCTCTCTCTCTCTCTGTCTCTCTCTCTCTCTCTCTCTCTCTCTCTCTCTCCCTCTCCCTCTCCCTCTCCCCCTCTCTCGCTCACCCTTTCTCCCTCTCTCTCTCTCTCTCTCTCTCTCTCTCTCTCTCTCTCTCTCTCTCTCTCTCTCTCTCTCTCTCTCTCTGTCTCTGTCTCTCTCTCTCTGTCTCTCTCTCTCTCTCTCTCTCTCTCTCTCTCTCTCTCTCTCTCTCTCTCTGTCTCTCTCCCTCTCTCTCTCCCTCCCTTTCTCTCCCTCTCCTCCCCCTCTCTCTCTCGACGAGAATTACGAAAGATAGTAAGACAATCATAGATTTAATTTATGTTGATAATAAAATAGTAGTGCAGGTAATTCATGAACCTATAATAACAGACCATGCGTGGTTAAAAGTTGAACTTAATGCGAGTAAAATTGATAATAAATACAGAGAATTTAGTGCTAGGAATTTTAAAGAATTTAATGTAGATGAATTTATTAAATTAGTGGAAAATAATTTAGAACAAAGCCAAGATATGAATGTCAGTGTGAGAGCAAAGAAATTTGTTGATAATATAGTAGATGCATTAGACACTACAGCGCCTAAGAAAAAATTTAGAATTCCAAAAATATGGGAAGGGAAAAAATGGTTTTCGGATGAAATAAGAGAAGCAGCGGCTAAAAGGGATGAGGCGTACAGTAAAGCGTTGTATCACGATATGGACGAAAATTGGTTACAGTTTAAAATCGAAAGAAATGCAGTGGTCAAGCTAATCAGGACAAAAAAGAAAGAATATTATGAAAATATGATAGATCATAACAAGGGAAATCCGACATTTATGTGGAAAACCCTGAAAGAAATAATAAGAGGCGAACCAACGGGTACAAAGGCAATAGAAAATATAGATTTTGAAATATTAGATAATACTGAAGGGTGCAATATAGCTGATAAATTTAATTTATATTATATACAGAGTATTGATAGCATAGTAAAATCTATAAACAGAGGTAACTTGGGAAGTCCAGGTAAAAGAATTATTTTTGTTATTGAAAGCGAGGGGATTATGGAAAATTTTGAGATGATTGGAATAGAGCATTTACAAAAAATTGTTATGGAACTACCAAAAAAGAGAGGTACGGAAGAGGGAATAACTAGTGATATACTTAAAGCAGTATTTTATGTAATAAAAGAGGAATTTGTTGATATAATAAATAACTCTTTGAGGGAAGGTTGCTGTCCAGAAGGCTGGAAAACGTCTACGATAATACCGATTCCAAAAATAGAGAAACCTAGGAAGGCAAGTGAATTTAGGCCTATAAATATGTTACCAATATTCGAGAAAGTATTAGAATTAGTAGTTAAAAAACAAATTGAGACGTTTTTTGAAGATAATTGTATCATAACAGAACATCAATCGGGTTTTAGAAAACAGTATTCGTGTGAAACAGCGATTCAGACAGTCATTGACGAATGGAAATTGGTAGTTAGTGAAGCAAAAATGGTGGGAGTAATTTTCATGGATCTCAAGCGAGCATTTGAAACAATAGATAGGGAAAGATTGTTAGAGAAATTATATCAATACGGAATTAGAGGAACAGCTTTAGAATGGTTAAGAACATATCTAAAGAATAGAACACAACAGGTACGATTTAACAATGAATGGTCTACATTATTGGCCACAGAATATGGAGTACCACAGGGATCTGTATTAGGACCTTTGTTATTTATAATATACATAAATGATATAATTAAAGTCTGCCCGCAGGGATGTAACATAAAAATGTTTGCGGATGATACGCTGGTGTATGTGACCGGAGAGAGTAGTGCGGAATTAGAAAGAAAAATGAATATGGCATTTGTTACAGTGGAAAAATGGATGAATACAAATAAGTTAAAAATGAATGCAGGAAAAACGAAATATATGATAGTTAGAAGTATAAGGAAAGAACTGAGAGGTAACATTAGATTGAAATGTTTGGATGGAACTGAAATAGAGCGTGTGGAAAGAATGAAATATCTAGGCATAATTATTGACGATAGATTAAGATTTAAGGACCACTGTGATTATATGCTAAAGAAAATAGGGAAAAAAGTGAGTTTTTTAAATAGAATAGGTAATTACATATCGGTATATACTAGATGTATTATATACAAGACAATCATAGCGCCTCACTTTGAGTATTGTGCGACGCTGTTAATTGACATGGGAGAAACACAGCTGAATGAATTGCAAAAAGCGCAAAACCGGGCCATGAGGGTCATATTACAATGTGATAGACATACCAAAGTGGAGCGTATGCTGCAGGCGTTGCAGTTTATGTCCATAAGACAGAGGCTATATTATAATGTGTGTATATTTATTTTTAAGATTTTAAAGAGTATGGTACCGGATCAATTAAAAAATAGGTTAACAGTAGTAGGAAACGAGAGTGAAAGACAGACACGACAAGCCGGAGATATTGTAATGCAGTTTCGCAAAACTACGAGTGCGCAGAAAAGTATGTTTTATGAAGGAGTGAAAATGTATAATGACTTACCAGCTGAGATGAGGCGGAATGAAACACTGGAAGCGTTTAAGCGAGCGTTAAAGGAGTATGTAATAAGTCATGTAAAATAGATCTGTATTACAAATAGCTGAGAAAGCTAATAAAGATCAATCAATCAATCTCTCTCTCTCTCTTTCTGTCTCCTAGATTTGTGTGTGTGATTGCTACGCAATCACGATGGCACGCTAATTTCTAATGTCTCTCGTAATAAGAAATACTATAGATATTCTACAATTCGTAATCACTTC
>OX424454.1:10302293-10364347 GCA_949152495.1 Lasius fuliginosus | reverse complement strand
GTTTATAAATTTCCGTGAACATATCTAACAGTAATAAAGATAAACTAATTTCAAAATTAAAAATTCTTTTTCTCTCATATCAGAATTAAATTAAAAGCAAATAAATGTACAATTAAAACCTTTTAATCTGTTCTTATATATTTAAAAATTAATGAACACACTTCTCTCGACCGTACTGGCAAATTCTATTTATTATTAAGTGCACATCACAACGTTTCGACCTTAATTTTAAGTCCTTATCAAGTAATCTATAAATTATATGAAAAAGAACGAAGAACAATTAATATTACAAATAGCAGTTTACGAATGATTAAAATAAGATATTGAAACATAGATATATATTTGCGAAATAAAATGTAATTATACTTTGTAGATGTTAAAAGATAGAAAATTCATTGTGTCAGATAGACAAACACGTCAAATACATTAGAAGAAATGAGAAGACTAAATAATCTTTATTATTAATAATGTATATGTTATTTAAATTGTCTGTGTCCTTTTGTAAATTTAAAGTGTTGTTATTTTCCTTGATGTAGAACATTTCAGCAATCTCTCTTTTTCTGACATGTTTTTCATTATGTAAAATCTTGGGATTTGCCTAGTCAAAGTTATGATTAAATTCAATTTTATGTTTACTGATGACCGAAAGATTGCTAGAATGCATTTTAATATTATTAAAGTGTTCTTTAACGCGAGTCGTTAAATGTCTCTTCGTTTGTCCAATGTATGACTTACAATTTTTACAGTTGATTTGGTAAACTATCTCGGTCTTGTTATCGGTGGGCAATCTGTCCTTCCCAAGTTTAATTACATTATTTAGCTTATTTGGTATGTTATGTACAACGTTAAACCTAATCTTTTTAAAAATTCTATCAATATTGCCTAAGCTTTCTACATATGGTAATGAGATGAATGATGTGGTGGTGATCCTATCATTATCTATGCTCAGGTTATTGACAGAACGATTCTTTAAAAAATGAAGTCTCTTATTAACAAAACTATCAGTAATATGTTCTGGGAAACAATTATTAAATAATATTTGTTTCACTATTTTTATATTATTATCGTGGAATGGATCATCCGATAATAAAACCGCATGGTCAACGAGATTACAAATAGTGTTCATTTTATATTTAAATGGATGATTAGAATAAAAATTAATATATCTATTAGAGCAAGTGTTTTTTCTATACCAATTAGTTAAAAGTTTCCCATTAGAATGTATGATCGTTGTGTCTAAAAAATTTATATATCCATTTACTTCGACCTCATAGGTGAAACTTAAACGCTGGTGATAGTTATTAAATGTCTCAGTAATTTCATGAATTTTCGTACTCGGGATGATGGCAAAAATATCGTCAACATATCTATAATAAGTCCGAACATTAAAACTTAATTGAGATAAGCAATGAGTCTCTAGGTCATCCATCACAACATCAGCCAAGATAGGTGAAAGAGGAGAACCCATTGGGTTGAAATGTTCTTCATCAAGAAAAATAACAACACTTTAAATTTACAAAAGGACACAGACAATTTAAATAACATATACGACTTAATAATAAAGATTGTTTAGTCTTCTCATTTCGTCTAATGTATTTGACGTGTTTGTCTATCTGACACAATGAATATTCTATCTTTTGACATCTACAAAGTATAATTACATTATATTTCGCAAATATATATCTATGTTTCAATATCTTATTTTAATCATTCGTAAACTGCTATTTGTAATATTAATTGATCTTCGTTCTTTTTCATATGATTTAGAGAGCACTTGATAAGGACCTAAAATTAAGGTCGAAACGTTGTGATGTGCAATTAATAATAAATAGAATTTGCCAGTACGGTCGAGAGAAGTGTGTTCATTATTTTTTAATTTTTATTACTGGTGGTCAAAATATCTACATTAAATTATATATTTAAGTTTAGCAGTTTATGAACTATTGTTTAATCATATTTACAATTTTTTTATGTAATTATACATATATACTATATATGTAAATACATACGTTTTATAATATTCAAATTATAATTTAAATATATATACGTACATACCTATAATACGCGAAAAAGGATAAAGTAAATTAATTTTACAATTAGATATATCGCTTGCATATTCCGTATAATAGTTTGCAGCAAAATGATGAGTGTTTAGGCGATGAGATTCATGTTGCACTTGGACTACGAACAAGTCCATCATCCGGGAATCTGGAAAAGCCTACAAACAGATTGATGTAAATGAGTAAATATATAATAAAAAAGTAGCTTGCATTAACAATACGCACTAATATATGAAATTATATGCTATTTCTAAAGAAAGATTTGCTTCTTTATATCATATAATTTTACATTATACAAGGGCCAAAATTAATAAGAAACTATTATAAATTAGCAATTTTTATAAATTAGGAGTTTATATTATTCAATAAACAAGTATAACATCTGAATTCTCATACTTTGAACTATTTTTCTACCTCAATTATTTCGACACATTTTTTCATCGTTCTAGCAGTTTAAAAATGCATTTGAGGAAAAACTCCGTTCCAGCCACCCGAAGCTTGCAATTATTTTTTGAACTGCATTGTGCCTTATTTCTAGCTTTCCCGTTGATATTCAGGCTTCAACGAGCATATGGAGATGCATGCATGAGTGCTAGCAGTATCAGAAGATGGGTTAAAAAACATTTTAAAGACGGAAACACAAGCATCCAAAATCAGCCTCGTAATGGTCGTCTTCGAACAACCTCAACTGAACATAACAAGAAAAAGGTTGATGCGATCATAAGAGATGATAGACGAGTTACAGTGAACAAAGTTGCAGCAAAGCTAGGAATAGGGGATAATGCAGTTCAAGAGATGATTGCAAGCTGGAACGAAGTTTTTCCGCAAAGGCATCTTTAAATTGCCAGAACGATAGAAAAATGTGTCGAAAGAAATGGGGATTACGTAGAAAAATAATTCAAAGTATGATGATTCAGATATTATACTTGTTTTTTGAATAATATAAATTCCTAATTTGTAAAAAATTGTTGTTCATTACTTTCGATATGATGCTCGTAATATTTTTAAATTTACGAGTAATGTGTAATTATTTGATATAAAAAATGTTTGTATTTAATTAAAATTATTCAAAAAATATACTTACAAGCTTTTTCGAAATTATAATAACATTATTTAAATATACTTCTTATCTGTTCTATAATATTTTTCCTAAATAGTTAAGATACTATAAGAAATTGGTAAAAAAAATAATATATCCGCATTTCTTCCATTTTTGACGAATGGGAAGACAATTTCAGAATTTTCTTTATTATCACAATATATGAACAAAAATTTTCTTATAATTAGTGTTAGAAATGTAAATCAACCTTGTCGATGATAGTCGTTTCAAGGAACATAATGAAGCCCTCATTCAACCACCTGGGAGACCAAAACGGATTGAAGAGATTACCATTGAGAAACCATTGATATGTTATATCATGAGCTATTGAGCGCATTACTGCCATTTTAAACGCAACAGGATGTAATTCTTCATTGTAGATAATATCTGCTTCACTGAAAATTGTTCGTAAATAATGCGGTTATGTCGAAATTTTTTGCTATAAGATTGCATAGTTTGCTTAAGTAAAAATTAAATATACTACTAAAAAAAAATAGAGAACACTTTTCAAATCATAAAAATTGGGCTATATTCAAACCGCTGAAATTCGGCGAAAAATCATCGTAGACAAAAAATGAAGAAAGCATTTTAAAGTTTAAAGTTTCAACTTTAACGCGCTATCGAAGGTTTAAAAATTTTTTTTTATCTTCCTTGTTCTGTGCTTTAAATAAAAACACATTATTTGTTTCTTAAAATTACGTATGTTTGAAACTATTCAGCTCGATAAAAAAATTTCTCTCTAAAAATTCAAGTCATGTTTCATAAATTACAACATTTTGCCTACAAAACGCTTTTCTTAATATTTTCCTACGATTTTTTTTGTCCGAGTTACACGATTTTGAAACTAAATCTGTATTTTTCAGAAATGATGTCGATACTCGGCGAAAAATCATTGTAGACAAAAAATGAAAAAAGCATTTTGAAACTTGAAGTTTCAACATTGACGCGATATCAGTGGTTCTTTAAAAATTTTTTATTTTTCTTATTTCTAAGAAACAGGTTTAGTTTCAAAATTGTGTGACTCGGTCAAAAAAAATCGTAGGAAAATAAAAAAAAGTGTTTTGTAGGCAAAATGTAGTTTATGGAATTTGAGTTGAATTTTTAAAGAGAAATTTTTTTATCGAGCTGCAGAGTGTCAAACATATGTAATTTTTAGGAAAAGAGCAATGTATTCTTTTATAAAGCACAGAACAAGGATGATAAATAATTTTTTTTAAATCACCGATAGCGTGTTAAAGTTGAAACTTCAAGCTTCAAAATGCTTTTTCATTTTTTGTCTATGATGATTTTTTGCCGAGTCACAGCGGTTTGAAATAGCCCAATTTTTAGAGTATGAAAAGTGTTACATATTTTTTTTTTAGTAGTGTACGTTGTACATATATTAAGAAAGATAGTTCAAGTATTGTCGAACATGAACAGAATTTTAATAAGCATAAGAATGGATTAGTTAAACTATGATAAACAAAAAAAAATTAGTTTTTTGAAACCATTTTATTATGTTAATTATACGTAATTATATGTTATTTTATACAATTTTATGTGCATCTCTTTTTCTCTTTCCTTTTCATATAAAATCGGTTATAAGTTCTGTAATAAGTTTTATTTTCTAATACTCTCCAAATTTCATCTTTTTCTCGATAAGATAAAATAAATCTAGCAATTCTTTGATTAATACATAAAAAAAATATCGAAATCATATCTATACAAAAAGTTCAATGATAAAAACATAAACATATATCTTTAACATAAAAACTTCAAGTTTCTAAATTAATGATAATTTGAATTCTTGATTTGATATAATATTGATAAAATTTTTGAATGTATAAATGTGACTATATGATATAAAAGTAAATTATTCTGTAATTCTATTATAGTATTATACATATTATCGTCATTTATTAAAATCACTTATTAAAATTACTTTAAGCATCAATATAAAGCATATAATTCCGAATTATGAAATGCCCTTTAAATATTAAAATAACTGGATAAATGCTGTTAAAATCTTTCTTTAATCAAGTCAATTCTAACAATAATCTAAAAAAATGCATATCTTTGAATTTTTAAATTTCAAAAGCTAAAAATAATATTATATTTTAATGAATTATAATTATGATTATTTCTTGAATTTTTGTATTACCTGTAAAAAACCAATCCCCAAGTCTGCCAGAATTTGTCCTCGAAATTCGGAATAGCAATATAATCCATTTTCGGGACGCTTTCAAAGACCTTCAAATTGTTTTCTAAGTACATAATTACATTTTCTGCAACGTATTGCGCGAGATCCATGTGTGGTATCAAATGCGGTCTGCACCACATGTTGACCACAGTCTCCATCGAAAACGGACTGATAATTTGAACCTTATATAGATCATCAACATCATATATCATAATTACTATATCGTTTGTAGACATTGAAGGTGTCGTGTAAAACAGAGTAAGCATCGTGTAATCATTTACAAGTTCGTATTCTCATATTGGCATATTCGATAAAACTTTGCTTTTTATATCATGTTCTATGGAAATGTTAAAAGTGGCACTTAATTCTGGCTCGTCCCAACAAGGAAATAATAGTCGGGCTCTTCTCGGCTGCATTAGTGTTGCAGTTATTAACCTATTATATTTTAACGATATGTTTTAGATAACAAATTTTCTGCAATTATTGGTATAGAAATATGTATTATGGATTTGCAGAATGTACCAATGCGATTTATAAATAAAAATATCTTTTCTTTTTATTAATGTTTTTGCGCGATCAGGCCTGTAACTACACTTACATGCATTCTGATCTGTTATCGGTTATAGATTTTTTCAAGTCAGGTGATATTGATTTTTACTGCACAGCTGATTATAAATATTATAATATTATTTGTCATAATGTACGATGTATGTACGCATAGTACACTGCCCGTCATTAATTCGTTCCATATCCTAGCAAATTTCTATAGGATATGTGACATATCCTATAGAAATTTGCTAGGGAGATGGAACGAATTAATGACGGGCAGTATACACACGTACATACATACATAGAAAACAACAAAATAAAATCAGCTGTGCAGTAAAAATCAATATCATCTGACTTGAAAAAATTAATAACAGATGACAAATCGGCACGGGTGAAAGTATAGTTACGGGCCTAAGCGCGCGAGTTTTAAGCGATATCATTGACAAACTTTCATAACTCTGAAACTTATAACTCAACAACTTATATATATATAACTCAAAAACTATCGAAGCCTCAAAATTGTTGTATTAGAGTTTTTGACTGTATCACCTTTAGAACACGCTAATAAAGTATTGTACGGAGATTGTGAGACACCTTGTATATACATATTTTATTTATTATTAGATTTATTATTATATATATATAGCTTTATTTTTAATATATTTTAATATTTACTCACTTTTTATTTTCTTTTTTGTTTATGTACCAAGTATGCAAAAGCTCTCTCCAGTTATAAATTATTGAGTTTGAAAATGTCACATACAGAGTATAAACATCACTTTCTATCAAGTAAGTGTCAGGCAATAATGGTTCGACGAAATCAAGAGAGACAATTTCCTTAATATAATCATGATGTCTTGAAGCCATAGATTATTCCACTGTTAGCCGACTTCAACTTTGCACTCAATATTGTTATATATTTTGATGCATGTAAAGTTATGTTTTGCGTTGCACGATTAACATAAATAGTGGCATTGGACTCGCACTTGTTATCTGGCGATAGTGCTATCCTCAAGTTATAATGAAACGGCACAACATAGTTAAAAAAACGATAATTAATCGCACTATGCCACTTAATTATCGCATTTTCATCGGTAGAAAGAGCCGTTGCCATTACAATGATATGTAGTAAACCATTTAATGACAATGTTAGGAACATCATGTCAGCTTTTATTTCAGATATCTACAAAAACATTTTTTTGCTAATTGTAAGAATAAGTAGAACAGAAAACAAAAATAGAGAACAAGTAAATGCAAGGAAAATGTTGATTCTTGTGAAAAAAGGAAAATGTATAAAAAAAATTACAGAAATTTAAAAAAGATACACAATCTATTTATAAAGTTGATAGCTTTTATACGAAGAATTTTTTTATATACATTGCAGTTTATATATTTTTATTACACAATATTTTTTTTTGTTAATTCTAATTCAATAAGATAGTATATTCTATTAATTTAATATTTCACAAAGTAAAGAAGATATATACGACTTTCATGCGAGAAACGAAATTTAAGTTCGTCGTGCTATTAAAAGCCAGACGCGGTTAGTACGGCGAAAGTTTCAAGCAAAATTATTTTTTTCTTGAAAACGGTTGTGCACAGGTCACAAATTTTATTTGGTGAGACATCAAGTTCTTAAATATAATCTGAAATATGCGATTAATTTTTAATACTTGTGTTTCCTACTAAAAAAGCAGGATAGAAAAATATCGAGGCGAAATCGCTGAATCACGCTGAATCGGGAATAGAATCTTTCGCTTGTCGCGCGACTGCTGTTACCATTAAGCTATTCAGACCCCACACCTCTTGATACTTTCAATTTTACCAACATATACAAGATGTCCAGTAATAATCGCCCGACCTATCGTGTGCAGATAAAGCGCGTTAAACTGAGTAGGAAACTTGCATATGAGAGGTCGAGCGATTATTACCAGACACTCTGTATATTTAATATTAACGCCATCTTTAGCCTTTGCTTCTTTAGGGGGGGATATGAAGGGATATTAAATATGAATTTCAGACTTGAGTTTATTTAAATACTTGGTATCGCACCAAATAAAAATTGTGCCCTGTACACAACTATTCGATTTCAAGAAAAAAATAATTTCTCTCGGACTTACGCACTACCATCTGCATCTGGCTTAGGAAATTTAAACAGTGAAATTTATTTTTTTTGTTTAATTATATTGGTAACTCACAATACGATTTATTCTCTAATGTTATTGTCTTTGTAATACCTTATCTTTGTAAAACGCTTTTAACACACACATACACACACACACAACAAACAAACAGTTGCTTTGATTAAATATATTCATAACAGAGATTTTTAGTGCTACTTTTTGTGCGTTGATTTTTGTGTGTTGACTTGTTATGGCTTTCTGATTCGCGTATTTGCTTTGTCCAAATAATCCTTTAGATAATCAAAATAGAAGCACAGCAAAAAATATATATCCCATTTTGCTAAATTATTTAATTATAATTATTTAATTAATTTTGATGTGGTAAAAGCAAAATCTGTATTTTTATAAAATTGAATTACTAAAGCCGTGTATAGCCGTGATAAATTGATGTTAATGCCTTGTATATTATTCGATTTGACGTTCAACAAGTTCTTTTGATTCCAATTTTGAATTGTCTTTCCTATATGCCTGATTGATTTATACTCTGTATTGTAAAACAGCAATAAATTATATTAGATGTAAATTTAATTTTAGAACATAGAGGTCAAAAAAATATAATGTACATGTTTAAACTATCAATGATAAATCAAAATAATAAATTTAATTAATTTCTTAATTCCGTATCAGAAAATTTAGTGCCCTGTACACAACGAATCAGTTTCAATGAAAATGAATTCTTTCTTGAAACTGAGACACTAATACCAGCATTCTGGCTCTTACTTGCGCGTTGAAATGTTTCTTACATTGAGAGCCTAAAGTTATAGTTAAAATAATAAACGTTAATGATAAATGGGATATAATAAATGTAACTTGAAATATCAGATATTGAATAAAATATAGCATAAACGGCGAAGAAATACTATTTGTGACAGGAACAATAAAATATAAGAAATTAATTCTTTCTATTTTAAATAAATAAATTTACAAAAAAAAACAATAAATTTAGATATTAAGACAGCCTGCGTCTATGTGACTATTCGAAAGCTATACGTAAGTAAATAGTTTTACTTATATATATAAACGCAGCAATTAGATATCTGCTTCGGAAATTCGAAGATAGAAAATACGCAGAACATAAATTAGAGATGTGCGAAGTACTTACATTCAAGATAACAGTTACAGTTCCAGCATGTAAGCTAAATTGTGTATACTTCTTCAAATTGAAGAATCTAATCAATTTGTATTTTTTATAAGCTTATTTATCAAAATTATCAAGATTTTGAATGTTTCTTCTTCTTATATCTTTTTTATGCAATTATATATTTCAGTGTCGTGAATATTATATCATATAAAACAAGTTCGATTGAGAGATACCGTGTACAATTTCTTTCAAAAATCTTGAATTTTGAAATATATAGACTTATAAAAATGTAGAAAATAATTCCTTCTAATAACTGTTGGCTTTGTCCGTGTAGTTGGACGTTTGTTTACCAATATGTTATTATCACAGGGTTTATATGTCACTTGTAAGTCATGTATACACTCTAGAAACGGATAACAAAGAAACAGCTTGCGAAATGAAATTTTTTTCTTATTTTAAATTTTGTCGATATACGTTTCATGGGCAAATCAAATTGAACGTGAATAAAAAACGCAAGGAATCATTAGCATTTATCATTGTGGTTATACACATTTTTCCAAAAAGAAAAATTAATACCTATTGTGTTTACTTATTTTATATTTATTACATATGATTAACTAAACATAACGTTAGAGTAGGCATTAAAGAATAACACTTATTAGAGAAAAAATGTATCAAACAAAGCATAAGCAGTTTGTTTTTAATTTCCAATTTGTTATATGTATATGTTAAAATAATTAAAAGATGCTGTTATATAATTCACGCCTAAATGTTTTCATATTAACTGTAGTATGCAAAGAATAAAAATAACAATTGAAGTAAAAAGAAGTTTTTTAATATTTTCTTAAAAATGGAATAAAATATGTTTTAGAAAATAAGGACCTTGTAATCTCTCGTATTCTTTACATATTTTTATATGCATATATATGTATTTAAAAAGAAATATTTAATGATCTCTGTATTTGACTTACCTTATATGTGAATATGTTACGAACCGTTACTTTAGCCAAAAGTGTATCGCTGAATCGTTATCTTAACGCTTCGAAGCATCATCGAAAACTGACGACGTTTTTGGTATTATAATACAATATATGAAGTACTACGTATGTCATGTAAAAATGTTCTTAAGCCTATCGCACAATGCAAAAGAACTGGCAATAAGAACAGGGAATAGAAATAAAACAGAAATCCAACACGTCGGAAATCTGTTCCTATTGCCTATTCCTTGCTCCTATTGGTGGACAATTTCTATTCCCTTTTCCTGTTGCCTGTTCTTTTGCATTGTGCGATAGGCATTATCATTACTAGGGATTACCATAAAAGATAAATAATTAGATGGGAGTCCGTATAGCTTGAAAACAAATTCGCTACGCGCATGCGCTTTCTCGAGAAATGTCGTCTATAAAAAAAAAAATCGCAAAAAAACTGTCGGAAATTTCTTCAAATTCAACAAACAATCTGACAAGCTTATTGTATATACGATAAATGTAATGGAAATTGTCTTCTGGAAAAAGTAAAAGGATATACATTTTTCAACATAATGTTATTTATCTCTTTCTTTATAAAACGTATAGACGTCATGTTAGCATTTTATATAAAGACTAAAGACACTTTATAAAATGCTTAGACGTTTTAGAAAAAGATGGGTTTTGTAATCTGGCTACGACATATATACATATACAAAGATTCTATAAGTCTGCTTCTACCCCCTGTGTATTTCGGAAACTGTTTAAAATTATAAAAAACCGCGAAATACGTGTTCGATCATTTCGTGGGGCTATTCTTTTAAGAAAGTTGGGCGGTGTCCCCCCAAGGGGGTTTCCCAGGTGGAACTCAACTTAAAAATTTCAAATGGAACCCCCTATATTGTAGTATATCGTCTGAAAGGGCGTAAAAAAAAGAAAATTTTTGGTGCAAACCTGAGGTTGATACGTTGTCCCGTTCGGGCATTATTTAAGGTCAAAGTTCGAAAAGGGCCAATTTTTAAAAATCGTTATTCCCATTTGGAAAATCCTAAATAAATGTTCAAGGTGTGAAAATGTTCGTCTTTTTAGGTCCTTTTTAAGTTCTTTCCATAAAAAAATTCAGATTTGACGTGGTCAAACGGGACGCTCTCGTCTAAATGACGTTCATTCTCTTATGGAGGATTCACACTGCGTCCAATTGTACGATGACTGATTGGTCCGATAGATCGTACGTATTAATTAAAGCGGTTCAAATTGTGCACGATTAGCAGTCTCATGTGGTTCAGTATACGAATATCAAAGTGTAACCTAAACACGAAGGATTTTGAAAGCGAAAGTTTAAAATGAACATTTCAATGCTCTTAAAAAAAGAAAAGACTGTTGAACTTGTTATTAAAGATAAATCAATTAGAGAATAATATAAATAAAAAATAAATGTTCTAAAATGAGAAAAAAGTGGATTAGAACATTCTTGGACGAGAAATTAGAGGTGAAGTTTCAACATTAGTGCGAGAAAGGTTTTATTAATGTAAAAAATAGTAAATTTAATTTTTTTGTTTAATCATACTAATCATATATACTAATACGTACTAATCATATATACGGAAACAGGAATGCCTTAACAAATACGAGTAGTGGGGAAAAATTAAAACGCGAAAGAATTAGTTTAAAAAAAAAACAGTTTTTTGGAATAAAGAAGTTTTTAAAATGGAGATAATTAATATATATAAAAGAGAAAATTGCGACAATATTATTCAACAATATTATATATTTAAAGAGATATAAAAGAATTTTTTAGAAGTTACGAAATAAACATACAAAAATATATATTTTTTTTATTAAAATTATTATTATCATATTAAATCTTGTTATTATAATTTTCGTTATTTTACAATGAAATAAAAAATAATAATATAATATTATAAATATATTAACAATAAGATACAAATTATTATAAAAATTAATATAAAATAGCAATGATAATATTGATATTAATTATAACATTAAATGTATTAATTAAATATTAATAATAGAACATCACAATATTAATGTTTATATCTTATATATATATAGAATTTTATATCTCATATTTATTTAACATATCTGCGTTTTAATATTTAATAGAAAGTTATATGAACAATATACATAATATTATATATACAAATATACATATATATATATATATATATATGGGCATGTATAATAAACGTAAATGTAATTAATTTTTATATAAATATTAAAACTGAATAACATAAAAGTAAATTTAACATTAAATACATTATCCATATAAATAGAAACAATCAAGAAGATAATTGAAAACGATATGTAAATAATTAATAATTTATATAAATGAATAATAAATATAAAAGATATTATAAATATATAAAAAAGTATACTAAATGTTTATCCTATATAGTTGGATGTTTTATAAATAATTGGTGACTTATTTATTATGGGTGCCCTAATTGTAATTGTTGACGTGTGTGTTGTAGTTGGACCTCTAACAATTTATATAGACTCTGAAGAGTAGTGGGCTTTTCGAACAAATTTTGAAGAAAATTCAGTTGATTTTGGATCTCAAAAGAACGTGTTCTTAACTTATGTTCAATATTCGAAAGTGATTGTTGCATATCTTTTTTTGCGAATTGACGTATCTAAAATAAAGTTATTATTTTGATTTTTATATTTTATCAATCAGTAATTTCATACTTAATTATCATAAAAAGCGAATGCGGCATTTTTTCAAATTATTAGCATAAAAATATCGATACATGTATAAAACATCAATTGTAAGAGAGAAAGAGGAAAATACATACATTATATACAATATAAAATATGTAATACATATTACAAAAAATAAATATTACAATAAAAATTTTATAAATAAGTATAAAATTTTTAAAGGTTTATAAAATTTACCTCGGAAAGATGTGTCTCCAAATACGCATTATTAATAAGCACACTTAATGCTGCATTCATACAGACTCGACTACGAGAACAAAACAGTATGTATAGATATATAATTAACACATACATAATAAATCTTCATGATTGAATAGATGTGAAATAGATTTTTATGAAAAAGCTGTTTTTACCTGTGTTTTATATATTTAAAATTCTTCAATATTTCTTTTAATATTGTAATGTTCTTAGCATGTCTCGCAAGAGTAGAAAGAAAAATATTAGCAGTTATAGCATAAAAACGCTCTTTTTCTTGTGCTGATGGTTTATTTTCATTATCCGCGATGAAAAGCTTTTCAAATGTCCGTATAACAAACTGCTTTAGGTGATTAATAATAGTTTCAGGATCTTCAGAGCAAATAAAGAATTCCAACATTTTATAATCAAATTTCTCTTTGTATATAATAGATGGGATGTTCCATAGTTTGCTCCATGTTTCATATTTGGCTGTCTTTAAACCATTACAGTATGTCCATTTCTGCCACCCAGGCAAAATTCTACGACATACAGAGAAGAAATGTTTTAGTTTCTTATATATCTCTTATCGATATATTTAACATATAGTTTCTTTATTAATAAATATCCAGGAAAAACGTGTAAATATAACTAAATAAAAATATATAAAGAATGAGGGTTTGTATATAACTCTGTCTGTATATACAGAAACAATACTGAGAAGAATAATGGAAAAATAATTAGAAAAATAATTTTTGCATTATTTCTTATAAAAAAAGTAAATTTAAAGAAATCTGAAAAAATTGCCGATATAGAAAGATATATAATTTTATGTACAATTATATATAGGCAATCTCTCCTCTCAATTCTTCATATTTTATTTTATCTGAAAAAAACAATGCAAAAATTATTCTAATTATTTTTCAATTATTCATTTTATTATTTTTCCTGTATATACGGACAGAAAGTATACAAGAGAAAACAAACATGTATATGAACATATTTTATATATAATTATATACATATATTTATATTTGATTATATATGGACTTTTTTCTCGGATAACATATTAAATATACAAGATTGCACAAGATTTAAAAAAATGTCTACACAGAAATATAATAATTAAAGAAAGCTTACTTATATCTTTCAGGATGATCTAGATGCAATTGCAATTGAAGTTGGGCTAGTTCTATGCACCAGGAATTATGGATAATACATCCCCATTTTGATACTTCTTCTTTCAAGTATTTCTCAAAATCATTGACGGATATCGTTTGATCGTACATATGTAATTTTATATGTTCAAACAGGCTTCCTATTTTCAGTAACACTTCCTACAATTTAGTTAAAAATATATTTGTCTATTCAGTCATTAGATTAATACTTACAAAGACAAATATAAATAATATGTAATATGCGAAAGAATATACAATCTTATTTACTAAAACAATTTCATTTCAGAATGTGATTATAATATGCTCTGAATTAATTAATCTCTCTTTAATAATTATATGTTTGTCCTGTATCGTTTAAATACGTACATTCATAGAATGTATATTACTTACGTGATTCATTATTTTATAAATATTAGGTCATTATACATATGAAAATAACGAATAAAATATTTTAATTCTGTACAAAGATATTATATGATAAATGCGTTTGCAAATGAGATACTTATTATGTACCATATTACATTCTTTTATAACTATAACTCAATTTTTATAAAATATGTACAAATTTTTGATATCTGTCAAAAATATTTTATAATAAAAAAAACTTTTGTATATTTTTATATATCGCTTAATTATTTTGTTTAATTTACTGAAATTTGGTATAAATTATAATGGAGGGATCCCGTTAGCCTACATTCCCGAATGCCAACTGCTTCGTTTGCGCACAAATTTTTGCCGACAGCTTCGTTTGCCGACATTCTCGATTGCCCACGGAGCGATTGCCTACAAGCATTATTGCACACATGAAATGCGCACATACACATTGTACACATGACATTATTGCGCACATACACATTGCACACATGACATTATTGCGCACATACGCATTGCACACATGACATCTTTGCACACATACACATTGCACACATGGCAATAATTCACATATAAAATAATAAAATCATATTAACACTTTGCACACACGACTTTATTGCACACATACGCATTGTACACATGACATCTTTGCGCACATACACATTGCACAAATGACTCTATTGCGCACATACACATTGCACACATGACATTATTGTGCACATACACATTGCACACATGACTTTATTGCACACATACACATTGCACACATGATTTTAATGCGCACATACACATTGCATACATACACATATTGCACACATAAAATAAGAAAATTATATTAGCACTTTGACACATGACTTTGTTGCACCATACGCATTGTAAGGATAATTAAAATCTTCGACTAAAATTGAAGACTGGGAGTGAGTCCCGATTGCGCATATTACGAATCGGACACGAAGATATTTCCCGATTGGACATAGATCCGATTGAACAAAGTTCCACATGGGTTTGCGAGGTCTACCCATATCGACAGGTGCTTTCAGTATGTAACGAGGTCAATAATTGCATAATTACACATAGGTTTGCAACTTTCCACACTGTGTCCGATCTGCGATTTTATTCTAAGATTTTAATTATGTGTACAAGGCTTATGAGCGAAAAGTCATATAAGCTAAGTGCTCATATAATTTTCTTATTTTATGTGTGCAATATGTGCATGTGTGCAATGTGTATGTGCGCAATAATGTCATGTGTGCAATATGTAAGTGCGCAATATAGTCATGTGTGCAATGTGTATGTGCGCAAAGATGTCATGTGTGCAATGCGTATGTGTGCAATAAAGTCATGTGTGTAAAGTGTTAATATGATTTTATTATTTTATGTGTGAAAAATTGCCATGTGTGCAATGTGTATATGCGCACAGATGTCATGTGTGCAATGCGTATGTGCGCAATAATGTCATGTGTGCAATGTGTATGTGCGCAATAATGTCATGTGTGCATTGTGTATATGCGCATTTCATGTGTGCAATAATGCTTGCAGGCAATCGCTCTGTAGGCAATCGAGAATGTCGGCAAACGGAGCTGTCGGCAAAAATATGTGCGCAAACGAAGCATGTGGCAATCACGAATGTAGGCTATCGGAGCCCACTCAATTATAATCTCATCATCATAAAACAAAATCTCATAATATTATAATATATGTATATTTGAAATATAATTTTCTAATAGAAAAGTAATGTGTAATATTAATAGAGTGATATTAATATATGTTATAAATAGCAGTGTGAAATGTGTTTAATGTTTTTAAAATGTAAGATTAAAAACATAGGTAATTTCTGAAATTAGATTTCTTGTACTTTTAATGAAAAGAAGGCAGGATTGGAAAAATTACTTTATAAATTACTTTATAAAAGTAATTCATTATCATTTACTGTTATAGATTTTAAAATAATAACAAGTTACTGTTTTACTTGTTACCTACTTTGAAAAGTAAGATGTGATATCGCATCTTTACAATTTTTGTTTTTTTAACGCTATTAAAATCATGTGTTTTATATATAAAACTGATAAATCTTTAAATATCTTTCTTATACGAAAATATAATAAAAGCGATATAACTTTGATATGAATATAAAGTATGTAAAAATTTTAATAATTTAAAATTTTTTTATTTCTTAGTTTTAGGGAACATTTTTCTCTTAGAATATTGCAAAAAAGTCAAAATTATCATAAGATAAAAAAAATTCTGTGAGTATAAATAAAAAAAGTTCTTTTAGTTTTCTCTTTTAACAGGTTAGTAATATATGAATGAATCGATCATTTTCTTTTTACACTTTTAACTTCATGGAAATTCAAAATTTTGCCTTGATATTATAAATGATGAATTATAAATTAAGTTATAAATTTAAATTTATTCCAAAGATGCAAAAGTTCATAAGAAAAACAAAGGTAATAGAAACAAAAAAAAACAAAAATTTATATTACATGATCTGGTTGAAAATAAAAGTCGTCAAATTTTATTGCTTACAAAAAAAAAGCGTTAAATTGTATCGAGATTTTTAGAAGAATTCCATGCTTTTATGTGTTCGTTCGAACAGAAAATATGCTGCGTAGATTCGAAAAATAACGATAAAAAAACTGTAGAATTTGTTTTTATGCGTTACTGAAAAAATGTAAAGAAGTTAGTGATTTTGTTACAGGCGCCCCGTTACTGTTATCGAACAAAAATAATTGTAACGATAACAGTGCTACAATAAAATGCGCTACTTAAATGTTTACTATATTATTAGCATATAATTAAGTTCTTCATTAATTACATAATATCTAACTTTTTAAGAAATTTTTTTCAGAATTATGATATAAAATCGTTACTTTACATGCATTGACTTAATATCTAATTTTAAACATAATTTTATCGATAAACTTTATTACTGACAGTACCTTGAGTACCTTCGGAAGATTATCTCGAGCATTTGTAAATGCAAAGATATTCGAAATGTATTCAAAAACTTTGATCATAGGATACCATGCTACATAATCATCCTCTCGCGATAAATAACTCGCGAGTTCCCAGAATATGGAAATATCTAGTTTTTTCTCTATCGCAAGATGGAAGGCGTCATCGATGATTTGCGCTCGATTAAGAACATGTATATTTGTATAATTTTCAGAGTTTAAATAACGCGCAATTTTTCGCCAATTCTCGGTATCATAGTTGACGCGATAGTATCCTATTATTCAACAAATAAATTTTCAAGATTATTTCTTTCAATGTAAGTAATAAAGATATTTCAAATTATATATATTTTTTATTTTTTTATGTTTTAAACAAGTATAAACTGTATTAGAAATTGGACATATATGGTAAAGAATGCAAATTTCTTATATATTAATGATTATAAAGTTATTTCACACTGATAATCAAATTAAAAATTAAAGCTCTGAATAATAAAGCGGCGTACAAAATTGTATAAATTTTTAAACTGATTTTAGTTAGGAAATTAATATTTATATGCAAAGTACGTTTAATCTTAAATTCAACGGCAATATTGCAGAATATTTAATAGAATATTGTTGTTTGTATAATAAGTGGAATTTAATTTCAATTCTTATAAAAAAATATAAGAACAGAAATATGTAATAAAGATAGATTTTTTGTAAAATAAAGAGATATTGATACTAATATTATGATTTAATTCTTACCAGTTTGTTGTATGTTGACAATGATCCATTTATCTTTATCATTAAATTGGATTTCCAACTTCGGATTCGACTGCATTAAACAATTATTAATTTTTGGTAAAGTTATATTAAAATCGAGGTCCGTTTCCTTAGTATAGGTCACAGGTATAAAGTATGGTATCCGATCCAATTTGTCGTGAAAGTCTTTCGATATTATCACGCGACCGCTAGAATAATCTCGTGTCACATTTAGCACAAGACATGCTTGCTGCTCCTGCATAATCCAAATATCCATCATCTGTTTTACGTTCAGATCGTATTGTTTAAGATTTAATTTGTCTATGGCAGTCTGCATATTGTTCCATAGATCATCGGGAGTTCTCGAATTAAAGTAAGTAAATCTGTAAAATTTAACATTGTGGCAATTAACACTATATATGCATGGTGATCGATAATCCATGCCCCACCTCCTGTTTGCAAGTAGAGCGGGTTAAAGCGAATAGGAAAGTTCCGTATCGTTTTGCGATTGTGACAATGACTAATGAGAAATTAATTATAAAATATCGGTCAATCCTCGCGAGTACAGGCGCGCGGCGAGAAAAGACAGCACAACTTTACGCGGTTGCTAGGCCTGCGAGGTTTTAACATTACGCGCCGTTCGAACATAGCCATTGCCATTTGTACACCGTTTTTCCCAAGCCTTCGTCGCGTGCTTAGCAACCGTTTAAGTTTGAGATGTCTCTTCTCATCGCTTGTACTCGCGCGGATTGGCCGATTTTTTTTATATTTATTTCTTATTAATTATTGCGAAGATCCCTAAGCTGTAGAGCACTTTACTATCCGCTCTACCTGCATACGAGAGGTGGGATCATTATTACAAAATACACTGTACAATTAATTAAGAAATACATAATCATAATTATTCGTTTTAACGGATACAACTTGAATAACTTTCACTTTGATCTTAATGTTGACCTTGACTCTTACTAGACTCTTACTAGAGGTTAATTGTCAAATTTTGTACTTGTGAGTGTGTGACGATGACGAGATCGATCGAAATCGATTCGATGGCGCAACAATACCATATGTGATCATTCTCTGGCGTGTTATTATTTATTTAAAACAAAATTTTGTTATTGAACAAAATAGGATTGCTTTCAGATATATATATTTTATTGGAAATAAGTTAATTGACGTATACCTTAAACCAGCGAGAAAACAAATTAAAATGATAAGCTCTGATATTGAATATTAAGTGAAGGGTAGCGGGCTAAATAAGAGCCTATCGCGATAAGCAGTGCGCAAATTATATTTTTTGTTAAAACCTTTGTTTATTTTAAAGAATGTCGAACGTTTCGGTCTTTGAGTCGAACCATCTTCATGCTGTTGAGGTCCACAGGAGGACACACGCATGCTTGTTTTTAACTAATATTTGCTAAAATAAACAAAGGTTTTAACAAAAAACATAAATTGCGCACTACTTACCACGCCAGGCTCTTATTTATTAGCCCGCTACCCTTCACTTAATATATTTTATTGCAAATAAATTTGATTTTTTTACAAAATTCAAATTTATATCAAAAATTGCATAAAATAATGCATATAAATATTATGCCTACTATATATATCATTTTATTACTTAAATTAATTACCTCAATTCTTTTATTATGTTTTAGTATTAAATTTGTTTTATTTAAGAAAGCGCAATATATGATTGTGCATTTATGTGAGTATTAGTGTATTATTTTTATAATTGATCTCATGTTTTTGTTAACCTTTTTGTTAACAGTTAACTTTTTCAAAGTATTTACCAATTTTTCATTTTTAAATTACTTAGCGTATGTTTTTTAATCTTTTTTAGAAAAGTGTTTTTAAGGCTACATTTTTGCTCTTAGTATGTATCTTACCCCCCAAAAAATATTCTTTCCTTTAGCAGTTCCCACTCGAATCTAGAGGATTTTCCTCTGATATACGGTCTCAAGAAGATACTCTAAAATTTAGAGGAATATCCTATAACCAAGAGATACTGGACTTAAGATTAAATGGATACCTATGTGTTAAAGAGGAATATAATTCCTATAAGATTTTCCTCTAAAGAAAGATCTAAAAGGAATTCCCAGCTTACGAATAGAATTTTTTTTTTTCAGTGATACTTTTCTCTTTGTGTGTGTGTGTATATTTTTATTTATTTATTAATTATAGTATATAATTATTATATTACCATGTCGTTATCACTTACTTCGTGGTTAAATACGCTTTGATACCCATCAAAAATGCATTACTGGGAATTACACTTTCTAGCATGCGCCATACAGCAGCTCCTATAATAAAAATATAAAGTATGTATAATTATATATATGTACTTTAAATAAATTTAACTTACGCTGTTTATAAATTTCCATGAACATAGCTAACAGTAGTAAAGAAAAACTAATTTCAAAATTAAAAATCCTTTCTCTCTCATATCATAATTAAATTAAAAGCAAATAAATGTACAATTAAAACCTTTTAATCTGTTCTTAGATATTTATGTTTAGCAATTTAGGAACTATTGTTAAATCATATTTACAATTTTTTTTATAATTATACATACTCGTATATATACTATATATATATGTATATATACTATATATATATATATATATATATATATATGTAAATACATACGTTTTATAATATTCAAATTATAATTTAAATATACATACGTACATACCTACAATACGAGAAAAAGGAGAAAGTGAATTAATTTTAGATATATCGCTTGCACATTCCGTATAATGGTTTGCAGCAAACAGAGTGTTTAGACGACGAGATTCATGTTGCACTTGGACGACAAACAAGTCCATCAACCGGGAATCTGGAAAAAGCTACAAACAGATTAATGTAAATAAATAAATATATAATAAAAAAAGAAGCTTGCATTAACCTTCTCACTAATATATGAAATTATATGCTATATCTAAAGAAAGGTTTTCTTTTTTATATCATATAATTTTACATTATAAAAAGGCCGAAAACAATAAGCAACTATTATAAATTAGCAATTTATATAAATTAGGAGTTTATATTATTCAAAGAACAAGTATAACATCTGAATATTCATACTTTGAACTATTTTTCTATCTCATTTTTTTCGACACATTTTTTCCATCGTTCTGGCAATTTAAAGATGCCTTTACGGAAGAACTCCGTTCCAGTCACCCGAAACTTGCAATTATTTCTTGAACTGCATTATGCTATATTTCTAGCTTTCCCGTTGATATTCAGTCTTCAACGAGCATATGGAGATGCATGCATGAGTGCTAGCAGTGTCAGAAGATGGATTAAAAAACATTTTAAAGACGGAAACACAAGCATAAAAATCAGCCTCGTAATGGTCCTCGAACAGCCTCAACTGAACATAACAAAAAAAAAAGGTTGATGCGATCATAAAAGATGATAGACGAGTTACAGTGAACAAAGTTGCAGCAAAGCTAGGAATAGAGGATGCAGTTCAAGAGATGATTGCAAGCTTCGGGCGGCTGGAACGGAGTTTCTCCTCAAGGGCATTATTAAATTGCCAGAACGGAGGAAAAATGTATTGAAAGAAATGGGGATTACGTAGAAAAATAGATTAAAGTATGATGATTCAGATATTATACTTGTTTTTTGAAAAATATAAATTCCTAATTTATAAAAAATTGTTGCTCATTACTTTCGGTATCATCCTCGTAGGATTTTTAAATTTACGAGTAATGTGTAAGTATTTGATATAAAAAAATGTTTATGTTTAATTAAAATTATTCAAAAAATATACTTCCAAGCTTTTTCGAAATTATAATAACATTATTTAAATATACTTCTTATCTGTTCTATAATATTTTTTCTAAATAGTTAAAATACTGTAAGAAATTGGCAAAGAAAATAATATATCGGCATTTCTTCCAATTTGACGAATGGGAAGACAATTTTAGAATTTTTTATGTTGTCACGATATAAACACAAATTTTCTTGTAATTAGAGTTAGAAATGTAAATCAACCTTGTCGATGATATTCGTTTCGAGGAACATAATGAAGCCCTCATTCAACCACCTCGGAGACCAAAACGGATTGAAGAGATTACCATTGAGAAGCCATTGATATGTTATATCATGAGCTATTGAGCGTATTACTATTATTTTAAACGCAACAGGATGTAATTCTTCATTGTAGATAATATCTGCTTCACTGAAAATTGTTCGTAAATAATGCGGTTATGTCGAAACTTTTTGCTATAAGCTTGCATAGTTTGCTTATGTAAAAATTAAATATGTATGTTGTACATATATTAGGAAAGATAGTTCAGGTATTGTTAAATGTTAAACTTTAATAAACAAAAAGAAATTAGTTTTTTGTAACAATTTATTCAATGTATTATGTTAATTATATGTAATTATATTTTATATAATTTTATGTGCATCTCTTTTTCTCTCTCTTTTTCAAATAAGATCGGTTATATGTTCGGTAATAAGTTTTATTTTCCAATACTCTCCAATTCTCATTTTTTTCTCGAAGAGATAAAATAAATTTTCTAGCACAATTATTTGATTAATATATAAAAATAATGTGGAAATCATATCTATACAAAGCGTTTCCAATGATAAGGACATAAACATATACATATCTTTAACATTAAAACTTCAAGTTGCTAAATTAATGATAATTTGTGAATTCTTGATTTGATATAATAATGATAAAATCTTTGAATGCATAAATGTGACTACATGATATAAATGGAAGTTATTCTGTTATTCTAATATAGTATATTATACATATTATTGTCATTTATTAAAATGACTTATTAAAATTACTTTAAACATCAATATAAAGCATATATTTCCGAATTATGAAATGCCCTTTAAATATTAAAATAACCGGATAAATGCTGTTAAAATCTCTCTTTAATTAAGCCAATTCTAACAATAAGCTAGAAAAATGAATATCTTTGAATTTTTTAATTTTAAAAGCTAAAAATAATATTATATATTAATGAATTATAATTATGATTAATTCTTGAATTTTTGTATTACCTGTAAAAAACCAGTCCCCACGTCTGCCAGAATTTGTCCTCGAAATTCGGAATAGCGATATAATCCACTTTCGGAACGCTTTCAAAGATCTTCAAATTGTTTTCTAAATACATAATTACATTTTCTGCAACGTATTGCGGGAGTTTCATGTGTGGTATCAAATGCGGTCTGCACCACATGTTGACCACAGTCTCCATCGATAACGAACTGATAATTTGAACCTTATATAGATCGTCAACATCATATATCATAATTACTATATCGTTTGTAGACATTGAAGGTGTCGTGTGGAACAGTGTACGCATCGTGTGATCATTTACAAGTTCGTATTCTTGTATTGGCATATTCGATAAAAATTTATATTTGCTTTCTATATCATATTCAATGGAAATGTTAAAAGTGGCACTTAATTCTGGCTCGTCCCAACAGGGAAATAATAGTCGGGCTTTTCTCGGCTGCATTAGTGTTGCAATCATTAACCTATAGCATTTTAACAATATGTTTTAGATAACAAATATTCAGCAATTATAGAAATATGAAGGATTGCAGAATGTACCAATGCGATTTATATATAAAAAAATCTCTTATCTTCTTGTTCATGTTTTCGTGCGATCACGCCCGTAACTACACTTACATGCATACTGACTTGTCATCTGATATTGACTTTTTCAAGTCAGGGTATATTGATTCTTACTGCAAAGCTAATTATAAATATTATAATATTATTTGTCATAATGTACGATGTACGCGTAATACACACGTACATAGTAAACGATAAAATAAAATCAGCTGTGCAGTAAAAATCAATATCATCTGACTTGAAAAAATCAATAACGGAAGACAGATCGGCACGCGTGTATAAGTATAGTTACGGGCCTAAGCGTGCGAATTTCACGCGATTGGCAAACTTTCATCGCTTATAACTCAAATACTATTGCAGCCTCAAAATTTTTGTATTATAATTTTTGACTCTATTTCACCTTTAGAAAACGCTAATAAAGTATTGTACAGAGATTGTTAGACATCATGTATATACATATTTTATTTATTATTATATTTATTATTATATATATAGCTTAATTTTTAATATATCTTAATATTTACTCACTTTTTATCTTCTTTTTCGTTTATGTACCAAGTATGCAAAAGCTCTCTCCAGTTATAAATTATTGAGTTTGAAAATGTTACATACAGAGTATAAATATCACTTTCTATTAAGTAAGGTCCAGGCAATAATTGTTCGACGAATTCAAGAGAGACAATTTCCTTTTTATAATCATGAGATATTGACTTAATGTCATAGATTATTCCACTGCCAGCCGACTTCAACTTTGCTTCCAATATTTTTATATATTTTGATGCATGTAAAGTTATGTTTTGCGTTACACGATTAATATGAATAGTGGCATTGGACTCGCACTTCTTATCTGGTGTTAATGCTATCCTCAAGTTATAATGAAGCGGTACCACATAGTTCAAAGAATGATAATTATTCGCACTATGCCACTTAATTATCGCGTTTTTATCGGTAGAAAGAGCCGTTACCATTACAATGATATGTAGTAAACCATTTAATGACAATGTTAGGAACATCATGTCAGCTTCTATTTCAGATATCTACAAAAACATATTTTTAATAATTGTAAGAATAAGTAGAACAGAAAACAAAAATAGAGAACAAGTAAATGCAAAGAAAATGCAAAATGTTGATTCTTGTGAAAAAAGGAAAATATAAAAAAAAAATTACAGAAATTTAAAAAAGATACACAATTTATTTAAATAGTTGATAACTTTTACGAAGAATTTTTTTATGTACATTGCAGTTTATATACTTTTATTACACAATATTTTTTTTTGTTAATTCTAATTCAATAAAATAATATTTTATATTAATATAATTTTTTACAAAGTAAAGAAAATTGATACGACTCTCATGCGAGAAACGAAATTTAAGTTCGTCGTGCTTTTAAAACCCATACGCGGATAGTACGGCGAAATTTTCAAGCAAAATTATTTTTCTCTTGAAAACGGTTGTGCACAGGTCACAAATTTTATTTGATGAGACACCAAGTTCTTAAATATAATCTGAAATATGAGATTTATTTTAAATACCTTTGTATCCCACTAAAAAAGCAGAATAGAAAAATATCGGTGCGAAATCGCTGAATCACGCTGAATAGATTCCGGGAATAGATTCCGAGTCTTTCGCTTGTCGCGCGACTGCTGTTACCATTGAGCTATTCAGACCCCACACCTCTTGATACTTTCAATTTTGCCTACATATACAGGATGTCCAGTAATAATCGCTTGACCTATCGTGTGCAGATAAAGCGCGTTAAACTGAGTAGGAAACTTGCATATGAGAGGTCGAGCGATTATTGCTAGACACTCTGTATAATTAATATTAACGCCATCTTTAGCCTTTGCTTCTTTGCGAGAGGGATATGGAGGGTTATTAAATATGAATTTCAGACTTGAGTTTATTTAAATACTTGGTATCGCACCAAATAAAAATTGTGCCCTGTACACAATCATTCGATTCCAAGAAAAAAATAATTTCTCTCGAAACTTACGCACTACCATCTACATCTGGCTTAGGAAATTTAAACAGTGAAATTTATTTTCTTTGTTTAATTATATTGGTAACTCACAATACGATTTCTTCTCTAACGTTATCTTTGTAGAACTTTATCTTTGTAAAACGCTTCTAACATACACATGCACACACACACACACACACACACACAATCAGTTGCTTTGATTAAATATATTATCATAACAGAGAGTTTTTAGTGCTAATTTTTGTGTCTTGACTTGTTATGGTTTTCTGATTTGCGTATTTGCTTTGTCCAAATAATCCTTCAGATCTTTAAAATAGAAGCACAGCAAAGAATATACATATATCCCGTTTTGCTAAATTATTTAATAATAATTATTTAATTATCTGTGATGTGATTAAAGCAAAATCTATATTTTTATAAAATTGAATTACTAAAGCCTTGTATAGCCGTGATAAATTGATGTTGATGCCTTGTATATTATTCGATTTGACGATCAACAAGTTCCTTTTATTCCAATTTTAAATAGTCTAATTTATATGCCTTATTGATTTATACTCCGTATTGTAGAACAGCAATAAATTATATTAGATAGATTTAATTTGAGAATAAAAAGATTTAAAAAATATAATTTACATGTTTAAACTATAAATGATAAGTCAAAATAATAAATGTAATAAATTTCTTAGTACCGTATCAAGAAAATTTAGTGCCTTGTACACAACGAATCAGTTTCAATGAAAATGAATTCTTCCTTGAAACTGAGACACTAATACCAGCATTCTGGCTCTTACTTGCGCGTTGAAATGTTTCTTACATTGAGAGCCTACAGTTTTAGTTAAAATAATACACGTTACTGATAAATGGAATATAATAAATGTAACTTGAATTATCATATATTGAATAAAATATAGCATAAACGGCGAAGAAATACTATTTGTGACAGGAACAATAAAAAATAAGATATTAATTCGTTCTATTTTAAATAAATAAATTTACAAAAAAAACATAAATTTAAATATTAAGACAGCCTGCGTCTATGTGACTATTCGAAAGCTATACGTAAGTATATAGTTTTACTTATATATATATAAATGCAGCAATTAAATATCTGCTTCGGAAATTCGAAGATAGAAAATATGCAGAACATAAATTAGAGATGTGCGAAGTACTTACATTCAAGATAACAGTTACAGTTCCAGCATGTAAGCTAAATTGTGTATACTTTTTCAAATTGAAGAATCTAATCAATTTGTATTTTTTATAAGCTTATTTATCATGATTTTGAATGTTTTTTCTTCTTATATCTTTTTAATGCAATTATATATTTCAGTGTCGTGAATATTATATCATATAAAACGAGTTTGATATCGTGTACAACTTCTTTCAAAAATCTTGAATTTTGAAATATATAGACACAAAAATGTAGAAAATAATTCCTTCTAATAACTGTGGGCTTCGTACTTGTAGTTTGACGTATGTTTACCAATATGTTATTATCACAGGGTTTATATGTCAATTGTAAGTTTTGTATACACTCAAGAAACGGATAACAAAGAAACAGCTTGCGAAATGAAAGTTTTTCTTATTTCAAATTTTGTCGATAGACGTTTCATGGGCAAATCAAATTGAACGTGAATAAAAAACGCAAAGAAATCATTAGCATTTATCATTGTGTATACACATTTTTCTAAAAAGAAAATTTAATACCTATTGTGTTTACTTATTTTATATTTATTACATATGATTAATTAAACATAAAGTTAGAGTAGGCATAAAAGAATAACACTTATTAGAGAAAAAATGTATCAAACAAAGCATAAGCAGTTTGTTTTTAGTTTCCAATTTGTTATATATATTAAAATGATTAAAAGATGCTATAATTCACGCCTAAATGTTTTCATATTAACTGTAGTATGCAAAGAATAAAAATAATAGTTGAAGTAAAAAGAAATGTTTTTTAATATTTTCTTAAAAATGGAATAAAATGTTTTAGAAAATAGGGACGTTGTAATCTCTCGTGTTCTTTACATATTTTTATATGCATATATTTAAAAAGAAATATTTAAATCCTTTGACTTACTTTATTTGTTGAATTTGTTACGAGCCGTTACTTTAGCCAAAAGTGTATCGCTGAATCGTTATCTTAACGCTTCGAAGCACTATCGAAAACTGACGACGTTTCTGGTATTATAATACAATATATGAAGTACGACGTATGTCATGTTCATAACAAGCGTCTTAATCGATCTTACTAGATCGATAGAAATCGATACATAGTTAAATAATTGTCGAGAGATACTTTACTGCTTTTGCCAGCTTTTACCTTTATAATCTAGGGAAAAACGAAATTATTCTGATCGGAAATCTTTCCCAACAGTTTCATAATAAGTACCCAGGTGGCGCTTAAAACACTATTTTAATATATTTTCATAGACGTATAATATGGGTCCGTTCCGAGTTGCGCATGAAACGCATAGACTGCATTAAGCGCCTATGCAAATTTGTGTGCTCCCTTACTGTTGCGCAGCGCTTTGAAATCGTTCCGTTTTGTCAATGCGCATGAAGCGCTTTAGTTATTCGGAACGGTTAGGCGGGGAGCACACAAATTTGCATAGGCGCATAAGCATATGCATAAGAAATTCGATTGGTTGAATTTCTTATGCATACGTTTATGGACCAATCATATTGGTTTAACTTACGCTTATGCGCCTATGCAAGTTTGTGTGCTCCCCGCTTTACCTGCGCACTAATGCGAATTGAAAATGGACGCCGTGCAAAACGTCAACAAACGAATTATAATTATTAAAATGATTAATATTGGTTTGCTTTATATGGAAGTACCAGTAAAGTTATTCAAGTACTAGAGAACTTGATAAGTACGCAAAAATAGGGTCACAAAGGACACACGGAAGAACGCGTTTAAACTCGTCCGTTCACGTTCACGAATCACGAACGACAACGGACTTTCGTTCCGAATTACGCAAGAAGCGCATAGACTGCATAAACACATCAGACGCATCAACTGCCTCAAGTCGAAATAGAAGCAGTCAATGCGCTGGAAGGAGTGCTAAGAATTCAGTACGATTAGTACAATCTAGAGAATTCTCAGCGCTACCAAAGCGCTTCCAATGCGCGCATTGGTTAAATCGGAACGACTTTCTATGCAGTCTACGCACTTCATGCGTAACTCGGAACGGACCCTTATATAGACCGAGCATTGCCTGCATTTCCTATAGAAAACCGTATCGACAGATTAGAAGAAGACGGATGCTCAGGGGGCCTATTACGGTTCTTGGGTGAGCTCACTCACTTTTCACATTCTCATGTCACGTGACTTTGTTCACCCAATTATGGATGTGTCGAGTGAAACTGCGAGATCACTAGGTACTTCCGGGATAGTGATCTCACATTTTCACGAAGGCTGATGGCAGAGAACGAGACGATTACATCTCGTTCTCTGCCATATCCTAAATATAATTGACAAATATTGTGTAAAAGTGCGCAAATACTGAATCAACATCAATTAGAAGTGTGGCCTATTGTCAATCACATATTGAACGCATCACAATACATAATCATAATTTATTAAGTAATATTGATCACGATTAATATTTTAATAGATAACAGCGCAATAAAGAAAGACATCAGTTTCAATCAAATCCGTATCGTTTATAAAAATCGTAAATCTAATTCTCAATAAAAATTAATAAATTTAAGGATTATTTTTGCGTTCTTATTAAATAAATGCTAAAATAAAATCAAATATGATGACATAATTTTCCTCCTCAATTTTATAATCAGTCTTATAATCAATTTTATTATATGCTGACTAATGTTTTTCATATTTTACAGAATGTAAATTGCATCCCGTAGTCTTCTACGTATCCTCAGTATTGTATTTTCACGATTGCGCCTAAATATCACTAATAACAAGTGCTCCATTTTGCTTGATTTCACCTTTTCACTTCGAAATTTCATGTCGAGCCCGCTCACGCGAATAATCTCGTATTTTCACGAGGTGAGATCAACCGTAATTGGGTGAGTTACTCACTTTCGTCATTTTCACCCAATCCGAGAACCGTAATAGGCCCCCAGTACCCATGGTGGAAGGAAAACAAGGTGTACTGTTGCGCATCCTTCTCTAATAACCAATGAGTGCGTTGGGCCAAGCAGGAGACATACTGATTTATGGGCCAATAGAATTAAAACCGCAATTTTTCAAATGAGATTCAAATTCTTTTTCTGTTCTATATAAAATGCAATTTTATTTCATATAAATAATCAATTTTAAATAAAAAATAATAAAATTATATATAAAAAATATTAAAATAAATGTAAAAAAAGCTTGAATTGAAAAATATAATAGATGTATATAAGGAAAAAGTAAATAATTTTCTGAAGTTTTAAAAATATTGTGGATATAAGATAGGTTTATTTAAATACAGCAGTCAATAAATGTAATAAATATTTTATTTTAATAGTACGAGAAGTTGTTCAATATAAAATTTATTATTGAACAGTATACAATAAAGTGATATGTAAAAATAAACATAGCACGCTGCGGTATTACAGGTTTTAATATATAAATTTTGAAACTTTTTTGTATAAGCGTTTGTTTTTTACATCAGACACAAATTTCTTATTCATTTCTCGTAGTCTTATGTACGTTCTTGTAGGAACAAGACATAGCATAACTTCTTTAGGTATACCATACTCTTCTGGCATTTTTCCATTGTTAATTTAGTTACAGTCTTAAAAATCCACATACTTGTAGATAAGATAGAAGTTTCGTGAAATTCTTCAAAAATCTTGTTCATAAGAAACGCTGCTTCAATGAAATGATGAGAGGGATAAATCAAATGACCATTTGATAATGTTAAAGTCCAATCAGGCTTATGCGATGAAAATTGAACATTTTTCGTATAGTCTCCTAAAAAACTATATTGAAAACGAAACCTATAAGCTACATAACCTGCTATGTAGATGAAAGCTTCACGTTCAATAATATTTTCAATTATCCTTTGTCGATCTTGATTCTTCAAGATCGACAAAGGATGATTTTCTATCATCTATAGTAAAGATAAAAATAAAGTTTAAATGTAATATAAGTATAATTAAAAATCATAAAAATGATATGTATAAAATTCACAGTTTTACAATAAAAATTTCTCTTATTCTATTATTGTATGTATTTATAAAATAAGAATGTATAATTATGTAAATAATTTCAATGTAATCCTATACTCTATAGGATAAGTTTTCGTCGTAAGCTGCATAATTTTTAAATGCAAATAGTCAATGTAATAATGTAACAAGTAAAAATATTGTTCTTCTCACTATTAATTTTTGTTGCAAATATTTTGATAAATGATTAAATTCGTTTGTTATTTCATGATTAAATATATAATATATATTGAAACGAGTATATTATTACTTCATATACCTAATTTAATTTTAAAATATAATTATGCATTAATATATTCCATGTGTGCAAATGGAATATATTAATGCATAATTATATTTTAAAATTAAATTAGGTATATGTATGAAGTAATATACCCGTATCATCTAACTCTTGATCAATAAAATTGAATTTAAAGTTAAATTCAACGTTAAAATACGCAACTTCTTCATCAACTTCAACTTGTTGCTTTTCTTCCGTAGATTCTAAGGCATATGCCATCATTGCATCTGTTCTGTTGTTGAAATCTATCAAGGTAAAATCATCTTTTTCAGTGTTCCGTTTTTCAGGAATTACATCACCAGAATGTTTTCGTAAGATATACCATCTTAATCTATACCGAAAATTCAAGGCTGATGGCTGGTCATTCGTTGCACCCATAGATCTTAGGGAGTGGGGTTCGATTGACCACGTTGCTTTTGACCACAGAACCCTCTGATAGGTAGACCTAGTAAAAGACCCTATACAGCAGTCAATATAATTGGCTGTGGTCAAAAGCAACGTGGTCAAACGGGACGCTCCCGATCTTAGGTATGAGAAAAGATTTTCTAAGCAATCCTGCGTCAATCGATTTGTTAAAATAAAAGATATTTTAAAAGTTGATGTATTAAAATTTTGTTGCAAGTACAGCAACAACTGTTGAAGAGAGTTATTATTTAGAATAACTCCTTTTTGAAGCGGGAGTAGAGAAGATGACTTGCGATTGCCAATTTTCATTGAAAGCATTATATTTGTCACTTTACTTAGAATTTCATTTTGACGCTCTAAATTTAATCCATAAGGCTCTTTACCAGGTCTATATCCTCTGGATACTTTACTATTAAATACATCAAACCACGCATCTATTGATTCCATGAATTCAGAAGTCACATCATAATTATTTTGATTTAAAAAACCGTGTTTACCACACCATAAAATAGCTCGTGCAGTTGTCTTGGAGAATAGTTTAACAGCTGTAGATACCTTTTGTCTATTTGATCCGAAAACATCTAAATGTCTTTAAGTGATTGGGAAAAGAACTTTTAAATCTCTATTTTCATTTACGGATAAAGCTTCTTTTATGCAGTTTTTTGAAACAAGTTTTCCATTTATAAGAAAGCCATTATCCAGAAAGTGATTCCTTATTAACTTTAACAAGTGAGGTCCATCGTTAAAAACAAAAACTTTGTACTTTTCGTTAGATGGATGTTGAAAATAAGAATTTTTTGAACTTTCAATTCCTATGTTCATATCATTCAAAACTCTAACATTTGTTAGGCCTAAATCACATATAAAAGCAACTACAATGTAAGTAGCTTCATACAGTTTTGATATTATATTATTTACGATAGTTTTATTAAGAGGTTTATCGTAGTCATAAAAAATAATTTGTTTCCATTTATCAAATAGACCTCTGGCCATACCAACTTGTACTGTCTTGTGTGGCCCTATAACTTTTTCTTTTTTTTTTATCTATTTCTACTTTCTGAGAAATATATATTTCATCGAAATATAACGCAAAGTCTTTAATGCAACTGCAATAATGGCGCTTTCTTTTTCATTAAAAAGATAATATCAGATAAAATTCCTTCTTTTAATTCTATGCGAGATGCCCAATTTCTAAGTGTGGATAATCCTGGTAGCGGGTAGTGATTTTCTCTTAAAAAACGATATGCTTTTGAGCTTATGCTTCTTAAGGCTATTGCAGCAGATATGTCTTCAAGATTCCACATTACTCTTTTTTTTCTTTCATTACTCATTAAGAGGTTTATCGTAGTCATAAAATAATTTGTTTCCATTTATCAAATAGGCCTCTGGCCATACCAACTTGTACTGTCTTGTGTGGCCCTATAACTTTTTCTTTTTTTTTTATCTATTTCTACTTTCTGAGAAATATATCATGTCAATTTGTTTCGGAGTGAATATCTTTTTCAACGCATTACGGACATTTTCTATTACACGTTTTGTAACTGTTGTCTTTTCTGTTTGCAATCGTTTTACTTTTTTTCTTAAGCAAATCGTTTTTCTTGTTTGTCTTGCTTAGTTTTTTTATCAAATCTTGAATAATTTTTTCTTTAGATCTAAAAAATATTATTCATTTGAAAAATTTTGAAATATGCAATAAAATATTTTCATATTTGAAAATTACTTGATGTTTACTAGAATATATATATATATTCTTGAGCTCTGATATTTTATAATCATACAGACAATTAATTTTGTTTACCTTAGCTGCTTAGACATAACAGTCTGCGAATTACTTGTGTTTATCATTGTATCATCATTTGCACTTAAAAAAAATATATAAAAGAATTAAAATATAAAATATAAATATCCAATAATCTCTTGTACAGCAATGAAGTCGTTAACACGCATGAAATTAATAAAATCATACCTAGCATTTTCTTGTGATTGCATAAAACATGTTTCTTTATTTTCTTTATTTTCCATTGAAGTATTAATCAAATTAGTCTCCGACTCACTGAAGCTGTTTTTGCTGTTAAAAAAAATTACTTGTAAATATAATTTATTGCAACCTTTACATATTATAATAAGAAAACATTTTATATAATAATACACACTTGTTGTTTTCACTAACATTTATTATGTTCTGTTGATTTCGCACTTTCTTCAGCACTTCTCTTTCATTCACTATTGGCAAATTTTCTGTTGGAATTGCATGATCATGAAGTTTACGTAATTTCTTAGGCGAGTAATTTTCATAATTTGCTAAATAAGCTGGTTTTGGTTTGTAACAACTTGGTGTAAAATGGATAGAGCATATGCGAGCTATAAAAAGGAATGTCAACAATAAATAAAAATATCTCAATATTATAAATTATATGTATTCAAAATAACATACCGTTTTTTAGATTAACTTTTTTGTTAGAAGCTTGCATCCATTTTAATGCAGTTTCTTTATCCTTTGGATAAGAGAAAAATTGAATATTTTTCTCTTTTGCATTCTCGCTTCTATTCTTGCAACCAGCTACACTACACATAGGCATTTTAAAAAAGACAAATTAAGTCAAAATACGTTCACTTCTGTATATAGTAGCTGGTTGCAAGAATAGAAGCGAGAATGCAAAAGAGAAAAATATTCAATTTTTATATATAAATAATCTATATATATCCAATATGACGCTCGCTTGGCCCAGCCGCCATGTCTGCGCAGAACATGCTGAATTTCAACCTCTCTAACAGCACACCTTGTTTTCCTTCCACCATGCTCAGTACCGTAGATCGTAGATCCATCTTTGTTTGGTAACGCAATGGAAGGGAACGAAACTTGCGATCATTGGTGGAAGGCAGAAACAGACGGAATGAGAGGGGATGAAGGAGAATATGAGGAGAAGGAACAGAGATGTCAGATTCTGGGGGTCAATTCTGTATCTAAAACTAGTGAAAATGCTAAAAGTGAGCGGTTGCCGCGATTCAGTAAGGCTGCTTTCCTTTTAGGGAACACAGTCGACACTTTTGACACAAATCGACACACGACGCTTTCCATTTAGAATTTGATTCAAACTCAATCGACACTATTCGACTCTGCTCGGGAGGAGAGTTGGAATGTGCTTTTGACCGAAGAACGCATCCATTCCCAGTATTTCGCGATAGAAAATCTTTGAATCTAGTACTTATCCTTATTAAGGTTTGAATTGTTTGTGCAATAAAAAATAAACAATAAAAAATAAAAATAAACTCTATTTTTATAATATATTTCGAGTGATAAAAATATTTATATACAGTATAATATATTATACATACATTTATAAAACTTGAAAACACGTTTGAGAAGTTTTACGATAAATCTTGTAAGATTAGGTATTAAAAGCAGTGCACACTGTGTATCCGTTTCTGTGTATCGCGTTCCATTTAACTGTGACAAACTGTGCTCGAGTGTGTTAACCTGTGTCGATTTGTGTCTCCTAAAAGGAAAGCAACCTTACTTTCATCATGGTGAAAATGTGAGCCATCTCACGGGAGTTCGTTCGACAAGAAATTTCTTGTCGAATGGTGAAATCCGAGAGTGAAAGACTGAGAGATAGAGCGAGAGAAAAATCATAGACAGCGTCGTGACGCGTTTTCGACAGTTTATAAAAGGTTAAGTGTCGTTGCTTTGTTTACAGTTCTCATCGTCGTGTGTTCATGTTAATATTTTGTCCATTAAAGAACATTAAAAAGAACATTAAAGAATTATAATAGTTAATCGAAAATTGTGCTTCCGTTTATTTCGTTTTTGTCATTGTTTTGTGGACCGTAATCCTCACGCGTCGTTTACAGTTCGTTGCATAAATTACTTTTTGTGTGTTTTTATTAATAAAAGCTTTTATGAATATAAATATAATTATATTCTTTTTGGACTAAAAAGTATAATTATATTTTTACTTATTAAAAGCTTTACAAACTTTCCTTTCTCCCTTTTTTATTTTTGACGGAAATTAATTTTTATCTCTCATTTTGTTTATATGTATAACTCTAAATATATATATCTAAAATGTGTCTGTAAATGTCATTTATTTTAAGTTTAACAATATTGTTTATTAAATCTAATTGACATTAATAACGCCATAAAATTTTATTTCACTATATTGTTACATAAAAAAGTTTTTCTGTTTACTTATATATATATATATTATATATATATATATATATATATATATATATATAGAGAGAGAGAGAGTGCTTTTTTATTTAATTTATTCAAGTCCAAATTATATACAAAACATATTGATCACAACAAATATATATTTAATAATAATACATAAATATTTTCTTATGAATAATCATGTTTCTGTTATCTTATTCTTTTATTATGCAAATGTTTTATTTTGAAATGTATTTTTTAAATTAATGCTCGCGCACAAGCATTTTGAGAAAATCTGAACATGGCTAATTGATGTATTCTATAATTGTGTTGTAACGCCGAAAAAAGGAATTTATTCGCAGCAGTTGTTAAAGCTGTTTTTTAAATGGTGAACCTTCAAACATTTGTAATTATTATTTTAGGTACAATTTCTGTACGTACAAAATGTTTTTCCCCACACTAACAAATCTAGTGATTTCGTATTTTCACTTCGTATTTTCACTACGTTACAGAATCGCGCAAACAAATTCACGTGAGATGAAAGTGCGAGAAGTGAGTGATCTCACTTGAGTTACAGAATCGACCCCCTGACCCTGGTACCCTCCGACAGGCTCCGCTCCTATTCCCACTCTTGAGATTACAAAAGAAGGACAGATCTACGGTACTAAGCATTTGTCTCTTTCTAAGTTGTCTTCTTCCTTTAGTATTTCGGTACACTTCCAGAGAGAGAAGCATGATTCTCTCTCTAACCCCCTCCGGGCTCTGCTTCTAGTACAGAAACTATAGGCAATTGCCAGTCCATATCTATAAGGTCTATACACAGATGATATAAGGAAATAGATAGATAACTCCTGTATTTTACTTCAAAATAGTCATAGACGTATAATATATAGACCGAGCGTCTGGCCGAAGTGGCATGTGGCATCGACAACTTAGGTTGCTTTCCTTTTAGGAGACACAAATCGACACAGGTTAACACACTCGAGCACAGTTTGTCACAGTTAAATGGAACGCGATACACAGAAACGGATACACAGTGTGCACTGCTTTTAATACCTAATCTTACAAGATTTATCGTAAAACTTCTCAAACGTGTTTTCAAGTTTTATAAATGTATGTATAATATATTATACTGTATATAAATATTTTTATCACTCGAAATATATTATAAAAATAGAGTTTATTTTTATTTTTTATTGTTTATTTTTTATTGCACAAACAATTCAAACCTTAATAAGGATAAGTACTAGATTCAAAGATTTTTTATCGCGAAATACTGGGAATGGATGCGTTCTTCGGTCAAAAGCACATTCCAACTCTCCTCCCGAGCAGAGTCGAATAGTGTCGATTGAGTTTGAATCAAATTCTAAATGGAAAGCGTCGTGTGTCGATTTGTGTCAAAAGTGTCGACTGTGTTCCCTAAAAGGAAAGCAGCCTTAGAAAGAGACAAATGCTTAGTACTGTAGATCTGTCCTTCTTTTGTAATCTCAAGAGTGGGGATAGGAGCGGAGCCTGTCGGAGGGTACCAGGGTCAGAATCTGACATCTCTGTTCCTTCTCCTCATATTCTTCTTCATCCCCTCTCATTCCGTCTGTTTCTGCCATCCATCAATGATCGCAAGTTTCGTTCTCTTCCACTGCGTTACCAAACAAAGATGGATCTACGGTACTGAGCATCCGTCTTCTTCTAATCTGTCGATATGGTTTTCTATAAGAAATGCAGGCAATGCTCAGTCTATATATTATACGTCTATGGCCAGTCCATATCTATAAGGTCTATGATGTAAAGTATCCACATACATCTATATTATAACTAGACTGCTAACTCCTACGAAATACATGGTCCCAAAAAGTATGTACAACACACATGTACAACACACTTTTCGTCTGTAGACATCGGCCATATCACATATACAGCACACTCCTCTTCCTTACCACTTACACTGCACGTGCGCAGATGCTCACTCGCCTGTAGTACATACTTTTCGGGATCCATTTTTTCGTACAGTATATAAGGGAGTTAGCGGTCTAGTATATATATATAGATGTCTGTGAAAGTATCTCTGTGTCAAGTGTTTCTCTTAAATGTTGTAATACCTTTTCTGGTAATACTTAAGGAGAGCTCCCTCCTCTCCGAGTTTTGTTTAAACTTAACAATATTGTGTTCGACCAAACTTGTATTCAACACAATGTGGCTTCTACATTTAAACAGAATCAAGATTGCGCACATGAATTTGCATCTTTATGGTATGCATTTGTAATTTTTTTTAGAAATAAAATCCATAAAAGCCATTATTTATTTAATAATACACATTTATTGCATAAATTATTTTAGTGAACTAGCCATTTCTTGTAACAATAAAGAATGTAATTTACCAAGAACGCCATCCACCAAGAATACCAACCCAAGGAGAACACATAAGTCAAAATGATGTTAAAATGACATCTTTCAAAAGTCAGTTCTATAAGTTATGATGACGTAATTATGGTTCCTGGCAAGGACGGTTTTGTGACGTCATAAAACTATAATTTTCAATGAATAAAGTAAAATAAATATATATATATATGATAATTTCAATCAATAAGTGCCAGGCAATCTCCTCGCAGAAAAAATTATGTTTTCGAAAATATGCGAATTAAAATTCTGAAAGTCATTAATATCGTCATATAATGATTTTATGACGAGTCACTGTACAGTCATTTTGGAGTCATGATAGTTTAGTGATCAAATTCTGATATTTTCCCGTCATCTTGACGTTACAATGACATCATCTTGACTTTTTGTTCTCCTTGGGAACACAGAATATAATTTATCTTTATCAGGAACACCATCAAAGCGGTATGTTCTATATTTTTGAAATCTAATTTTGATGTGCTTGCTCAAAAAGGTATGTGTTATATTTGTAAATTATTGTATAGACAATTAGAAGATACCCAATATTCCTAATAAAATATGGCGTCCTGCGAGAATAGGAGATCTCACACCAGAACATTTTTCTACACCCCAAAGAGCTTTGCGGAATATACAATTAATACAAAAAAAAACTAATAAGCAAGCAAAGAAAATAAAAATATTGCGAGACAAGAATAGAAAATTGCGTAAAGAAGTTTCATCATTGCAGGATAGTGTCGTGCATAGCTGGAATTTGCTTGGGCAATATGTGTACAAGTAGACATGTACAATACTTAGAAGAAAATTATACAAACAATATATTAATAACAATAAAAAATAGAGGTGCTTTAATAAAACCTTCGAAAAGTGTGACTATAATATGCCACCGAACGTTTTATATATGAATGTATGGAGAAAATGTCTTCCATCTATCCTCTATAAAAAGCGTATCATATACATTATACAACGTTCGACAAGATATAATACACTGAAGTATTTCTTAATATGTTTGAACACATATTGTTACAAGAAACATTTGCAACTCACAAAGAGGAATAGATATAGATATAATTATTAAGTATTATATAGATATAAGATTTTTTTGTATCGGGAAAAATACAATAAGTAAAACTAAAAAAACGCAAATCAGAAGAAAATGACAAAATTAATATTATTCCATAATGAATAGATATTAAATAAATAATTTGAAAACTTAATAAAACATATTGTTTATTTAATTTATAATCTTCCTAGCAGTTTTTTAATATTTCATAAATATTTATTTTGTTATTTCTCAAGATTGTAGATGATTTTTTCATTTTATATGTAAGTATTATGTAGTACTCATTTTATTTAATCGCTTTTATTATCTATATGTATTTTTATTTTGTTAATTATTCGTAAAAATTTAAGTACATCCAACAGAATAGGCCTGCCATGTATGTTCTGCATTACATCAATAATGTGTATTAATAATTTCTCATTTTCCATTTTTATATGTCTCATTTCTTTTTATTTGTTGGCTTTCATCGCTAAATATCTGATAAGAAATGTTTTTAGCTCAGGTAGTATAATGTAAAAAGAGACAAAGAGTCCACCAAGAAATCTGACCCCCGATTTTCTATAGGATAGTATAGGGAAGGCTTGCTCCGGTATACTATAGAGCTCAAGTGGCGCCCTCGAACGGCCACTTCCGCTGTCACAGTCGGCCATATTACTCGGTCGCGGCGGTTGCAGATGGCTACGTAAAAGTCAACAGCCGGTTTCTCGGAGGAATAAAATCGCGATTGGGATCACATCATCGATTTTTACGTTTTCTTTTTTTTTCGTCGCGGAACAGTAGCCGCGCACGACTGTCCTCTCCTCCTCGATCTATCGCGCCTCCTTCGGCTGCCGCCTTCTCTTGTCTCGTTGCCTCAGTGACGTATCCAGCGACTGCTGACTTGCTGCCGAAGATGAGCGCAAACAATATGCAAGCGCTCTTCGCATGCTCCCGATGCTTCTCCAGACATCCCTTCGAGGATCTCTCGCCCGGACAACAATTGTGCAAGGTATAAACAAACCGCAGGACTATCTGTCTCGCGGATTCTTCGCGACTCCTGCGTCGTTTTCACAATGTATCTTGCACGCGATGAATCTGTTTTATCGCGATAATATCGAGAGGCTAATAACTCCGAAGAGAGATTTCTCCGCTGTAACACCGATCGCGAGATCGCTGTGAAATATAATAAATAGAATAACAATTTGTTGTGTACTAGGAGCAAGACATTTTTTTTCTGGAAGCGTCGATAAATTTTTCGTAGCATTGGAAGATACTAAATTGTACATAAACATGTTGCGTTCATTGCGAGTAATGAAACACACATAGCACAGCATAAGAAAATTTTTTCAAGCACGATTTATTGAGTGTATTTTCCGCGTTCGTCGCACTGGATAATTTTAGAATTTTATTTGCAATGAAATGCAATCGCTTATTGCTCACGATGACGTAAATGTTGATTAAATTCGAGAATTCGGGAGTAAATATTTTGAGAATAAAAATATTTTGCTGCGTATTAATTTTTTACATCAAAATTCTTCATTTTATTATGGAATTCATTTTATTATATATCATAGTTTATATGTATATGTATGTATATATATTGTATATATATGTATATATATTGTATATATGTGTATACCATAGTAAACATGTAATTATGACAAGCATACTAAAAATTGCAAAAGATATTGTTTATATCATTTTATTATCATTAGAAAAATAGAAGAATTAAAATTGAAATATTTTTAATTTTATTTCTGTTACTATTTAAGAAAATTTGTTGTTATTCAGGAATGCAGAGGAGCGTTTCCTGTGGTAAAATGTACCTACTGCAGATCAGAGTTCCAACAAACCATGTAAGTTTAAGTCGCTTTATTTTTAGAAAAATTGTTTGTAAAATGGAATAAATAAGACTGTATTATTCTAATCTGTTTGACTTTGTAGAAAAGGCAATACGAGCACTATATGTAAAAAATGCGAGCAAAACGTAAAGTCCTATGGGAAGCCGTCAGCTTGCGAGTACTGCAATACCATAGCTGCATTTATTGGTAGCAAATGCCAACGGTGTACGAACTCGGAGAAACGCTATGGACCACCGGTTACATGCGAACAATGCAAGCAGAAGTGTGCCTTTGATAGACAGGATGAAGATAAGAAGGTAACATAATGGCAATATGCTTGTCACTGTCAATATTGCTAGAGAAGGAGATGATCTCTAGCTGTATGATATAATTATAACTGAGATTTTGTACTGAGATCCATGTATTGGTTTTTCCTGGATATTCTTTTCAATTTGTTAACACAACTTTTGTTCCTCTAAGGATACACAAATAGTTGAATTTTATTCTATGGGGTGTTTTAGAAATAGGTGGCCAAACTTTAAAAGCATATTCTACTCATCGTAAGGATGAAAAAAAGTCATAAAAACGTGGATCTGGAAACGCTTCCTTTCCAAATTATAAACACTTTTTATTTACAGCAGACTTTGGTAAGAATACTTTATTAAAGAAATTGCTGGAAATGATTTCTTTCCGCATGCATTCAATGCATGCCTTGCAGCGACGTCTCATGGATGGTCGAAGATGTTCAAAAATTCTCAGGATATTTCTCTCGTATTTTGTCACACGAAGTAACAATACAATTTCGAAGTACTTCCACAGTAGCAATAGGAATATCATGAACGAGAGTCTTAAGATGTTTTCATAAATAAAAATCCAAAGGTTAAGTCGAAAGATTATTGTTTAGATTATTCTAATAGAAGATGAGAATAGAAGGACAATACTCTGAGACGTCAATGCGAGACATGTTGTCTATTGTAAATAAAAAGTACTTATAATTTGGAAAAGAAGCCGGACTCACGTTCATATGACTTTTTTCCATCTTTACGGTGAGTAGAATATGCTCTTAAAATTTGGCCACCTATCTCTGAAACACCCTGATACTTAATATTTCTTAGATAATAAATACTTCTGTTATAAGAAATTTATGTATGGATGAAATTAATTTTTAAAGTTTATGTATACATTTCTTTGTACACTTTACAAATACATACTTTACACTTTGTTTTATTATTCTGGATAATCGAGAATAGCTATATATGCAATTTTACTATAATAATTATATTTTCTGAATTTGTACATTTGACTTTCTGTCACAATTTCTTTTCTTTTTTTAGAGAGCGAATAAACATCAAGTGTAATTTCTACAGCTAAGACCTCTTTCTCTCTTTCTCTCTCCCTCTCTCTTGTTGGTACATGGTAATAAATCTCTACCCTATCATAATGCTACTAAATCGGTTATGGTGATATTTCGGTTTTTAGGTAGACGGCAAGTTATTATGTTGGCTCTGTACATTGTCGTATAAACGAGCATTGGCAAAAACAAAACAATCGGATGCAGAGAGAAGGGCGCATATGAAATTGGCACAACAACGGGCTGCAAAACACAAAGAACAAAAGTAATTATCCAAATACATAATATCACAAGGTAACTTTGCGCTTGGTAGCCTTTAATAATTGCATGGACATTAAAATTTTTCGAATCCATGCAAGACGTGAGTTCGGTAAACTTTGCAGATTGCGTCGGTGAAACTCTCTCTTATGTTTCACGCGCTTTTCTTTGTAGATTGAAAGGTCACAATAAAAGGCCGCACAGAGTTGACGTGACAAAACTGCCGCCGCAATCTGAGGGTGGAGACACGAACGGTCCCACTCCCGCGAAAGCGGCGCGGATGGCTGGTGTGCACGATCCTCACGACCCGAATAGTTCGGATCACGTCGTGGCGGTTACGCAGCTCAAAGAAAAGATAGCACATCTTCAAAAACAAATCAGTATAAAGGACAGTCAGTTACTAGCAAAAGATAGACAAGTGCGTAAGAGGATTCTCTGGAACAGATAAGAGCGATAAAATAAATAACCGACATTTTGATTGCAGATTACCGAACTCAAGGCGAAAAATTTCACATCCGAGACAGAGCTGCGCAATAAAATGAAAGCGTCGGACAAGGAATATGAGGCGAAAATTTCTAATATGCAGCACAAGATATCTAGTTTGCTGAAGGAAGTAGCGTCGTTATCGAAAACGTCCAAGCGAGGTGATCGGGTGGCCGCTACTAAGACAGAAGCTGGGACCAACAGTGGGAGTGGAACAGATAGTCCTGTACCTTGATGAGGTAAGTAAAGTATATTATATTTTTGCTAATCCTTAACAACATTATGCGCGTTAGCCGATTATTCTGCAACAACAGGTGTGAAATGAGTCCTGTTTCTCGTATTGTTTCCAGGGAATTAACTGTGACAACGTACTCGAATGTCCATACCTGCATAAATCACACATATGGTACATTACGCATATAGTTAATTGTTTCCATTAACTGGGCGAAATCGTATTATTTTTCTAATTACTATAGGAGTGTATATTATATTCTCTCACAATATGTGTACCAGGAAAAGGACTTACTCGCATCTCCATCTAGGGGAGATCAATGATATGCAAGTGCAAAATTTATGTAACAATTTAGATAGTTTTCCTCCCTTTTTATTTTTCGGCGACTGTTGTCAGTCTTGTGCGGCTGCAGTTTGCCAACAGTACTAATTTTTATGACGAAAGACTAGAAAAATTTGAATCATAACGAATCAAATAATCTTGTTTTATGGCACGAAGTTACGAAAGATTTCGGGCTCGTATCGGACAAACTCGAATTGATGGATTTCATGTATGTATGTATGTATGTGCATACATGTATGTGGATATAATAAGTAACGCGTATGTGCGGATAGCGTTGCTATGGCATTTTATTATTTATAATAATGATGTATAAGCAGCGATGAATCAGGATATGGTGATTGTAGATCAATTTACAATAAAAAACTTGGAAACCAATTGTCCTGTGGTTCCACTCCTGTAATATCTAATTGTAAGTCACGTTCATATCCATGTTTTTTTTCTTCTTGCATGTGATCATTATCACTTCTTCATAGTTTGTATCCTCTTGACAGAGGGTGGTGATTCCTTTTACACGTATCTGGGATGTGTGCGTCTTTTTTATAGTTTTTTCGCAGAAACATGGGACCTACAGTTTTACGCCGGTTCCGAACAAGGTCCGTAAATGAACGGAGAACGGACTAGGAAAGGTCTGATTAAAGGGGTGTCCTGGGCAATATACTCTCGGTGGTTTGCCATTGCCTTCCGAGAGGTGGCGATCGAATAGATTTGACAATTTCTGGCCGGTCATTCGATCATTAACAACACAATAAATAATATTAGGTTATAATAACGTATGGAGATGTGATAGTGATATAGTGCATATAAATATCCAACAGCCATATATTTATTCTTTATTTTAAGAAACAAATGCTAATTGAGCATTACCTATTCAATAATTGTAATGATAATAAATGCGTAACAATTTCACTGTGTGTGTATGTGTGTATATATACATACGTACATACATACATACACACACAAAGTGTAAGGATAATTAACATTTAATTTATAGTCGCGTTTAAATATGTACGAGCGCGTGCACGCGTGCGTGCACGGTACAGTTGGAGCGTTATCGTTTAATTATTACGAGATGATAATAACTAAATATTGCTTGTTTTGTTCTCGAGGCGATTAGTAGTCCTCGGATGTCCGGTTATCCTCTCGATATTTCACTACTTTCAGCGTATGTATTTACATGGTCTCTTTACTTCCATCTGCCCCTCTACGCGCCTCTTCTTCTCTCTCTCTCTCTCTCTTTCTCTCTCTCTCTCTCTCTCTCTCTCTCTCTCTCTCTCTCTCTCTCGTCCTTTCTCGCTCTATTAGCTTTCGCGGTTCAAAATCCTAAAGCGCCTAAATTCCTCTAGCTTCCGTTTTTTTTTTACTTCGTTATTCATTTACAGTGCTTTCAAAATGCAGGCAGGGCAGGAAATCGAGACGAAATGTACAGAATGACACTCGGACTATGTAAGAAACGTCACTAGGAATCACGATCATCGTCAAACAAAAAAATTGTTGCTCGTAACGCATTATTGCATAATGAGTCCCAAGATGTCGCTAGGTCACTGTTTCTTCTCTTCTTGTTTTACGTCGTGCTCGTGTTTCCCAGTGTCGGTTCTTACGGCGTGAAACATGCGCGCAGACTCCTCATACAACACGGATGCTGAAGGTGCGCAATAACGCGCTGAATTCTGAGGAGTGCATAGAGCTTGATCACGGCAGGATCTTGAGCGTTGGGGATCAATCGTTATAGTGTAGCGTACGCTACATTGTATACAGAGTTGCCACCTCTTCGAGTTTTGACCCGGAGTCTCTCCGGGTGAAGGATGAAAAATCTCCGGGTCATTGGAGTTTGTAATTAATTTTTTTGTTGGGTTATTTTTTTTTTTTTAGAGACCGATTTGTGGACGGGCAAAGATATGAAGGTGTCCTGTAGCAAGACCATGAGTTTTTTTTTTTAAAGCCGATCTCCGGGTCAACTGAAGCACTGAGGTGGCAATCCTGATTGTATAGACATCCCATAAAATGTCCGGGCATATAATCGTTGCCTGATTATTAAAGAGGGTATATTAGCAAATTATAAGAGTGTATGAAGGCCCTGCGGATCTATACGATACATCGTCTCGCATTTGTCTCACGAATCGAGTTCGAATGCTCGTATTATAAACTTGTGGAATAATTGTCGAGGGGAATTCTTTCGTTCGAATGTGTTTGACATTGTCCGGCGGGCAGAGACAGGTGGTGGATGATAGTACAGTATAATAAGTATTCGGGAATGGAGAGAAACAAAGATCATCAGTTTCGCAAAAACTTCAAGCGACCGTTGACGGTTTTAGCGGAGGAGAGGTTGTGCGTTTTTTCTCGCCGAAGATGAAAGATTTTTCAGCTAAGAATAAATTTCTTTGGATTTCAATTGATTGCGTGACATCGAACGCGGGAGGAAAATTTTTGCGAAACCGAAGCCTCAGAAGATCTCGCGAAGGAAGCCAAAATTTAGAATAATAATACATTCCCTAACACACTCTGCGCTTCTATATTCTTGAAAATCACTTATATTCTTTATACCACACACACACACACACACACACACACACACACACACACACACTCTCTCTCTCTCTCTCTCTCTCTCTCTCTCTCTCTCTCTCTCTCTCTCTCTTTCTATTACTCATTCTCTCGCACAGAATCGTATCGCGATGCACGTGGCTTTTTTAGAATCTCACAAACACTCGATATAGCTATGTATATGTCAGTCTGTGATACGTCCTTTAGATCGATATTGTTACGGAACGGCATTTCGAGAATACAACACTTTGTATTAAAAATTTTTACTTTTTTAAAAATTCTTCCGGCTTTTCACGAAGCCTCAGGACGAATCGCCGTTCAGTAAAAAGGATTTGTCTCGCATTACATACGGTAAGCTGCGCTCAAAGTTAACTCGTTTGACCAAGCTTAGCATTAATGGAAGTACGAATTCATCAAATATATGTATATGTTAAATCAATGAAAAAAATAATAGACGTTCGACGATTATATTCGTTAATTCTAATTTTTTCTTTTTTCGCTATGTATAGCACAAGGTGATCAAAGAATCGATTACTCATGCGCACAAAATGATCCTTTGATAAATCGTGGGAATTTAATTCAATTTTGCGAAATATATATATATATATCTTTCTTAAGAGATACATATTACACAATATGCCCATCAAGAGTTTCCAAATTATTTTTTTTTTCAACAATAGCAGAAGGTTGAAAAAATTTTGTTTATTTTAACGTTCGACATTGTTGCCTTGATGTTCTACACAATTTTTAACCTGTCAATAAAATGTTAATAAATGTCAACGAAAACTTCTTGAAACTCTTTCTTAAAAGTCTTCTTCCATCACGCCTTTTTGGATGACTTTTACATATTCATCGATAATTTCTTTCTAATGGTCAGATTGTTTCTTAAAAATAATCAATAGAGAACTTGATAGACATATTGTGTAAATGTGCGCTAACTCTCTTTGAAATGTTTTGACTAGATTTTCTACCATAACTTTTGATTCTACGGACAATGATTCCCTCTGCATATTTAGGTTTTATAATCAGTTAAAGCTACAGGTATATATTTTTCTTCGAAGCGCGCACACAAGAAAATATCTTTTAGACGATGTGCAAAAGTTTGCAAGATGTGTTCTTTTCTAATCAATGAACATTATGTGAAGAGAGAAACCAATCTAAAAAAGCTGCATAGTAGAAACACATTCGAGCATGAAAGTTAATTGGATAGCGATATTAGAAATACGTACCGGGAATAAATGTTATACAATAATATACAATAGGAATGATTAAAAAATTGTGATGCATAATTTGATGTATAGTTATCTTTATCGCTTCATTCTGCAATTGAAGAAAATCCGAAAAGAGAAGAAGAGATCTCGTCATTGTTATCCTGACGAGAAGACTCGACGAAATTTTTATAAATATTATTTATTAGTTATTATTTAGTTTTTTTTTAATACGCGCATCAATAAATTACTCTATTTTTAATAATGCATCGCGGAAAGTTACCGTAAAGCGCAGTCTACCGTCCGCTAACCGGTAACGAAGAAAACACACACACACATACACACACACACACACACACACGTGCTTATATATATACACGGGTATTCATAAATTAGAACTTCTTATATTATCTTCTTTAAATTATTGAATAATTAATAGAGTAATATTAGTATATACAGGTACAGGTCTCGTATAGTTGCAGTCGTGTCGTCTCTGGTTGTTCGTATTCTTTTTGCTACTCTTTGCTGTTGTTGCTTGCGCATTATGCGAACATCTCATATGACGGGTGCCGACAAAATCCGCCATTTTACATACCGACCTAAACACGTCGAAGATTGCGTGACATTTTGTTTTGTAAAAACTGACCGTGCGATATGTGAAATGTGTTGACTTTTTTTCTTTTAAATACATTTAATGCCGCGATGGTCATTGCGATTTTTTTGACGATATTTTTGAATTGATCCACTTTTCATACTACTATTACTCAGATTGGAAAGTAATGCATTATATTTGTAATGCCATTACCGTTACATTTTTTTTTTTTTTTTTTTTTTTTTTTTAATAACAAATTGGTGTAAACGAATTGATGGCGTTACTGTTTTCTATCTATAATGGAAACAGCAGTATCGTTACATTTTTTTCTAGACCAAATAATGAGAATTCAACAGTGTTTTTATCGATATTTTATACATTTCGAATTTACTCGTTGACATGATTTTTGTACATTTTATATTTGTTAATGAATAGTGAGCATCATATATTTTTTTAAACTAGCAAATTATTTGTTTAAAATTTAGCGAATTTTTATTTTAAATCAGATTATATGATTCTTATAGATATTTGCATGCTAAAAACGTTATCTGTATGTTAACACACACACACACACACATATCAGAATTCCGAAATATAATACATAAGATTAAAAGACGATTTTTTTATATTTATAAATGTAAATAGAATCTAAAAAAAAAAGCTAAAGTTTTTCTTTTATTTGTATTTAACTTGTATTCAAAATAGTAATTGTATTAGAATTTAAAACTCTTATTAAAAAAAATTTTGTTTGGTTCTCTAACATTAACTTGCTGTTGCTCTAAAATTTGCTGTTGCTATTATTGAAATTATTATATCAATTTTTTTTGAAATTATTATATCAATAGCAATATCGATATCAAAATTATTGTATATTGCTTTTGTCAATTTAACAGAAAGTCGTTTATATAAAAATGTAAATTTTATATATTTAATTAATTTAAGTCCTATGTATCAGTATTTAAAAAAAAATAAAAATTATATAATGATTTGTTACTTTTATTGAATGACTATAACGGATTATTTTGTAATATTGGCAAAAAGTAACGGTAATGAAATACTTATTATTAGAAAAAGAAATAAAAACAATAATTGTAACGAGTTACTTTTCCAATCTTATTACTGCTTATCCTACAATTTTAGATTTCTGCAAAATTAATTAGAAATTAAAAATGCAGCATTGAACGGATGTATTAAGAAATAACGATACATATTGTTTAATTATTCTCAAGAAAAGTAAAATCGCAATGTATATGTAAAAGATCAGACTGATTTATAAGATTCTTAGTGGAATCAATTCAATATATTTTAGATGATTAAAGATTATTTATTAAAATCATTAGCGCGATTTGTTGCATCATCACCATCTTCGACATGCGATCCTAAGATGTATCGTGGAAAAGTAATCGTGAAAATTTCTCGGAGAAACCCGAGCGACTTTGGTACTCTATTATGCATATGCATGTTTATACTCTTTCTCATTTCTCTTGGAATGGTAGCATTAACATAAGATCTTATATCATACATTGATCAAGCGTTCAAACTCAATTTTTAACGCCACTCTCTTCGTTGATAACGCTAGTAAAAATATAGAAAAAAAAGAAACGAGTATATACAGGGTCTACTCTTGCGTTTCCTCGTTATTTTCAAAAAATGTTGACAAATTTTCTCTTTTATTTTTTTAATCAAATATGATTGATACTTTAGCATTTGAAATCATTAATAATTCAATTGATTATATCGAAAATGATAAAAAAATTAAAAATAATGATATTTGAACAAAAAAAAATTAATAAATTATTTTTTAAAAATAATTTAATACTATATCATATAAAGCCACGTAAAACCTGAAAAAAATTAAAGATAATAGAACTTAAAAAACCGATAAAATTTTTATCTTTTTTAAATAATTTAATATTATTATTTGAAACTATGCAATCTTTAAAAAAAAGTTATTTTTCACTTCCAAAACGTACGATTTTGGAGGATAATTTCAATTCTTAAATGAAAGTATTAATGGAAATATATCAAAGTGTCGTTGATCGCTTTAGTGACGAGTCCTCTCTTTACTCATTTTTTACTTAATTTTTTATCAAAAATTTTTACATTATTTCCCCAAATTTTCACGTCTCTTAATACCTGACTTTTCGGATTATTTCTCTTAATGGTTGGAATTTATAGAGGACTTATCAAGAACGTAAGATGTAATGAGGATGTGGATCAAGACACATGAATTTTTTTGTTAATCGATCTGCTGAAGATGGTCCAAAGGAAGAACCGAAACGTTCAGATTAAATAAAGAAGATTTTAAAATAAGTTTGTTGCATCTAATTTCTGCGTCTAGCTCTTATTAGCCCGTTTCCCAATTGAATTTGTATTTAAATATCAGAGCCTTTTCGTTTTATTATAAATATATCAAAGTTATCTCTTATCGCTTTAAGTCTATCATATTTCATCAAAATCGGAAAGGAGTTTGCGAAATTTTTTCGTTCGATATTACTTACGACGAGAACTCTTTGCACTTGCTGCCATTCCAGAGAAGCTCTCTTCTCCATTCTCCTCTCTTCTGGTCGATCGCTAGCGACTCGCTTACATTTCCACGGTTACATTTTATGCCGGAGCGAGAAAGGGGTTGATACCCCACCCTGCGACTTATGTACATTCGATAATATGCGGCTGGGACGTTTCTATGACGCTCGGTCGACCCACGGAATTTTCCAGATTGTGGAGAGACGTGGAGTGCGGATTATGCGCTGAGCCGTGCCTATCGTAATTATCGATGTGCTCCAGCTCGCATTCCTTGGGCATATTTCCTACAAGTATAATTAGCAGTTATCTTCGCGCCCTCATCGACTGCGTTCTTCTGTTTTTGGATAATTTAATAATTTTGACGAAGTTCCACAGCAACATTTTTAGCAACGTAGGGTGAAGAGGCCAATGAATGAACGGTTTAGAGATGTCGCATTTTTTAATAGCGATAGATTTTTATTTTGAGCACGAATCATTCAAACTTGATCAGTAATCAGCTTATTGGGTTTTGTATTTATTTATTTAAGGTATAAAAGATTGAAATAGATCTGTAAAATTTTGTACGAGATAAATCAATGATAAAATTGTCAAAATGACCAATGAATGAACATTTTTTTCTAATAAATTAACAGATGACAGCTTCGCCAGAAACGCAAATTATTTTTGCACGAACTACGCATGCTCCGACTGAAAAGTAGCTTACCGCCATCTCTGAATACCAAATGGAATTACGAATCAATTGTTTTATACGATCATATCGAAAGTTTCTCAATATGTAAAAAATATATTATGCTGTTGATTCATTGGTACGTGTTCAATTATTGGCGTATTGATCCTATAACAACGAAGCTATAGAATTAAGCTATTATTAGATTTAGTTATTTTACTTGGATTGTGCATCTAATCGAGAGTTCGTACTTACCAACATTCATGTCGGGACCATATTCGTAATACGTCGGTGAACCTACGGCCGCAGCGAGCGCGAGCTCGTCCTCGATGTTGTTCGGTCTGCAACTTGTTGTCTTCCAGTGAGTCCTGAGACCGCTCGCGCTAATGTACTTTTTGTCGCAGCCCTGGCATGTATAAGGACGCTCGTTCGTGTGCAGCCTCTTGTGCAATTTTAAGTGGACAAACTGGGTGAACTTGGCGGGACAAAGATCGCAGGCGTACGGCTTTTGGCCCGAGTGCAGTCTAAGGTGGGTCTTCAGGTTTGACGTCGAGCTGAATCTCTTCTTGCATATCTCGCATTGATGTGGCTTTTCGCCTAAGAACAAACGGATTGACGATACCATTATATTAAGATAGAAGTGTATTATGTATAAATGTGCATGTATAATAAGATATTCCAGATTGACGTAATTGCAGAAATCTAATTAAAGAATCCGGAATTCAAATGCATACTAAATTTGATGTAATTTGACAGAAATATATATATATACGTATTATTTACAATTTTTACTTTATACAGGGTGTCCCTAAATTGGCGATAAATATTTTAATGGCAGATTCTTGAAATCATTTGGAGACGATTTTTCCTCAACGAAAATGTCGAGGCATCAATAATTTTCGAGTTATAAGTGATTGAAAATGAAGGGCTTTTTGCAAACTAAGTTTTATGGAATTAAAATATTAACAAAACTACATTCTTCAGTTAATTTCAGGTCGAGTTTATAATTAATAGAATTTTGTTAGTTACAAAGATATATGATGGCAAAAATTGGGAGCTTGCAAAATATGATGACCTCCCTCGACATTTTCGTTGAGGAAAAACCGTCTTCAAATAACCTCAGGAATCTCCCATTAATGAGAAATGCGTTAGTTCTGGGACACCCTGTATATATGTATATATGTATATAAATTTAAAATTATAATATAAAGGAAAAATATAATAAAAAGAAAATGTAATATAAAATTCACAAATGCGCGACAAAGAAATTTGAGAAATATATGTATTTTGTTACTTTTTTATTATTTATTATTTTTGATTCGCATTTGTGACTTATTTTCATAAAATATACATTTTTTGATGCTTTTTTCGAGATAAAGATTCTTCTTTACATAAAATAGAAATAACAAACAATAATAATATTTAAGTACAATAATTTAAATATAGAAAATATAAGGCTTTTTTATACAAATAAACTTGCTAGGCACTGAAGAAGCAAAGGTCTTTTGAAATATATACATTGATATAATTAATGTTAAAAAGATATTGCTGTTGGATTGATACGCTTACCAGTATGCACGAGATGATGTTTTTGAAGATGTGCGAGCTGCGTGAAACTCTTGGTGCAGACGTTACACTTGAAGGGCCTCTCGCCGGAATGTGTTCTGAGGTGCACCTTGAGGTTCGACAGCTGACCGAAGGTTTTGCAGCAGACGTTGCATTCGTAGTGCATCTTGCCGTCCTTCTTCTTGAGCGGGTAAGGCAGCGATCTGTAGCCCCTCGAGCCCTGAGAGTTGGGACTGAGCGAGCCGCTCTGGGAACAACCGTGATCGTCCGGCGACAAGGAACTCGCCGGCGAATATCTATTTAGGAACGACGAAGAGTTAGGGTGAATGGTGAGACTTGGATGATGGCCCAAGTGGAGATTGTGCGTTCCCGCAATCAATGCTTGGTTACTGTCAATTTGCATGGTCGACGAGGGTAATTGGTGGCTGTTGCTGCTGGTGGCCGTCTCCAGCCGTCTGCCGTCCGTAGACCTCTCGTAGACGCCGACATTGCCGCTCGGGGTGGGCGAATAGGCGGTGCAGTTGATGGATAACGGCGCTTCCACGTTATGGTGAAGCGAGCCGTTTTGATGACCGTACAAACTACCGTAAGGACCGTAGGACGAGGGCGATTGGATCGGCGAGATCGGCGAGACGCTCTGATTGCTACTGCCGCTACTACTACTGCCGGCGGAATTTGGATAGATCGGACTGGCGGATTCAATTTGGCAATTTCCCGAGCCGTTGCCGCCGCCCGTGTTGCCGGAATAAAGGATCGTCGTCGGAGTGGAAACACCGTTCTGACTCGATGACGGCGACGGCGATTTGGTCTTTCGCTTTGGCGGACAACCGTTCATCGTCGTGGACGCCGAGTGCAGATTGCTGGTAGACGTTAGTATCGCGTTAGACGAGAGTACGTTTGTGCTGGAATGAATGTTGCCGCCGGCATTGCTGGGCGAGTGCAAGTTTCCGGGATGCATCGGCAAGCTGCCGTTGCTCCCTCCGGTACTAGAATGCGGTCCTCCCGTGCTGGAGTGCATGTTACCGGTGGGACTCTGGATGCTGGGCAATGCACCTCCGTTACCGCTGGTCGAGTTTACGCACGTGTCCGTTTGCAGGGGTAGGTTCGAGCTGGAGTCTGGACTGCAGGGCAGAATATTGCCGTAACGATGGGACTTCTTGTAAGAATACGCCATCTCGGTGGGGCTGGAGGGTGGCGGCGTCACCGAGTCCATGTGAGTCTGATGATGCATCTGATGGTGCTGATGGTGTTGTTGCGAGCCGCTATTATGATGGTGGCTGTGACTGTTATTGTTATTGTTGTCCGTATTGTTGCGCAGTAGAATGTTCTCCAAGATGGAACTGCTGGGTGGGTTGACCAGGTAGGCGGATCTGCCAGACATGGACAGGTTGCCGTTCTTGACCTCCGGTTCGTAAAAAGATTTTGGATTCTTCTCGGATATCTCATCCTCGTTTACAGTCGACAATATCGTACTCTTCTGCAGGATGATGGGCGATACCGGTTTCTGAAGTTCCGGAGTAACTGCTCTATTGGACAGTTCCTGGTCCTTGTCCTTCGTCGGGCTGTCAGTTATGCTTTTTGTTGTCTGGAAGTTGCCGTAGGTCTTGGAGATCTTGATCTTGACTTTCCTGTATTCGTTCTTCGTTGCCGTATTGTCCTGCTTCAAAATTTCATTGCCGCATACCGATGACTTGCTAAAGTCCAACACGTAATTGTTCTCACTATCGGATTCGCTGCTCTCCTCAGGCGGCGTCAGAATCTCATCGTGGTAGCCGTTCGAATGGTAACCTTCATCTGATCTCACGGAACCATCCGTTGGCGTCATTTGACGCCTTTCGTAAATCGATGAGTCTTTCAGGGGCATTACATCGACAGTAGGTGGGATTTCGGTTGGTAGCGCCGATTGTTGTACTTGTTGTCCTAAGAGATATTTAACATGTTGAATGTTATGATGATCAAATTAATTATTCCAACATTCAAATTAATTAAAATGCTTGAAATAAGTAAATCGTAATATTTATAAAGTTCTGAATAACAGTTAACATTATAATAGTGTATCTATTGTATAACCATGTATTTATCATTTTACCATTTTTTCGTCGATACGATATTGATCAGTAGGAAATGTACAAGTAGAGATAATTGCAGTACGCATATATAGCTCATACAATTTAATCATATTAAATATTTTATATGCTCATTATATGTATATTCTCTCCTAATACTGAAAATTTTATTTCAGTATGTCTAGGTGGCAAGACATGCGACATTCATCCGACATTTAACGTGTTAATAATATAAATATATTATATCAATTAAGTTTATTGTATTGAATATATATATTATTTAGAAGGAAAATGTACCATATTGTTTTGGGTTCTGATCTTTAATTGAAAACTCAAAATGAAAATTTACATTCACAGATATTTATTAGGTACCGCACATTCTATCAGATTGTATCATAGTTTTGATAATAATTGTTTTAAACTTTTCAACAGAGGGTTTTGAAGTGCTATACTTTATCAGAGATGATAATTTGAATTATCGTTAATTTTAACGATAATTTTACATTAAAATTTGACTTAGATTACTCATCGAAAAACCGTAATTCGTGCATCCGTTGTTCGTTTATAGGATCGGGCCTAAATTGGTTTGCATCGAATTTTTAACGTTTGAAAAAACTTGCTCTTTGTGATGTTCTTTGTCTAATTACTAATAATTTAACAAAATAGTGTTGAATATCTTTTTTGTAGTACATTATTCTACATTCTTATAAGTACTGATGGGGAACTTTAATTGTAAAATACTAGTATCATATTTTATATACAGGATGAGGCACCTAACTTGCACACCTTGAATAACTTGTAAATTATGCGTTGTATGAAAAATTGTTACATACGAAAGTTGCATAGTATCAAGAGAATAATTATATAGTATATGTACTTTTTTTATAAGTGGAGACGTTTCGGAAATTCGAAGGCCAACTTTGTTTTTTTTTTTTAATGGAATGTTATATTTTTTATGTCACAGTTACAAAGTATATTGAATTCTGAATAAAAATGTATTACCAATTATTAGTCTAATAGATAACGAGATATTTAAGAAAACAAGAAATGACAAATCAATGGATAAGTCGTAGTGAAAAATTTTTATGGCCATCTTGTTAGTTAAATACGTCACCCTGTGTGTGTGTGTGTGTGTGTGTGTGTGTGTGTGTGTGTTCATAGAGCAAAGCTAGTTTGTGCGCGCGCGCGCACACACACACACACACACACACATATTCAATATATACCAATATTATACCGAAAAAAAGTATCGATGTCACATAGAATTGTGTGTATACACAACATATACACATACTATTTTATGACATCAATATTTTTTTATAGATCCTCTCTCGAATATGTTTACAAATGTTTGAGATTTATTGTCTCAAACTATCACGGATTATTGCGTTTATTTAGGGGATATGAGATGGCAGGCTTGCGACGAGTAGTCGCGGAGTTTTGTCAGAAAATATTACGTGGATATATCGGATCTATCGCATGGATCTCTAACAAGCAAAAAAAAAAAAAATATTTGTGTATATCTATTCTTTTGTTTAAAAGTGATGACCAGTGGCCAGTTTTATTGCATTCAATATTTTTTCGACTCTAAACTCGATGTGAAGTTGGTATAATAATATGTATATAACATGTTTGTATAATACTTTGTACATACAATATTCTATTGTAGATTGCTTTTGTCGTTTATATTCTTCTTTTTATGAAAACAATAGCGAATTAAACTTATCTACGTTCATATCTATCCAACGCTATGTTGAAAACGTGAGACCACAGACTTCTATATATTATACTAGACCGCTAACACACGTATTAAGGCTCATATGGTGAAATGTGACGCAGAGGCAGCCATATTTAATTGGGCAGAATTCGATATACCATGTCTCTTAATAGTAAACGTACATTTTAAGTAAAAATAATTTTAAAGTAAAAATAAAACAGTAAAAAATATCAATATTATTCATATAAAATATAATGCACATATAAAAATAAGAAATATGCAACTGACTTGTAGCATACTTGGCTGACCTATATATTTTGCCCAATTAGATATGGCTGTCCTTGTATCACTTTTAGTACTGCTATTTGCGGTCTGATATAATATATAGAAGTCTGTGGGAGACATATACTGGAGTATCAACTACTAATATAATATACTATATGCATATATAGTGTTTTGCATAACTGAAACATTTGAAATAGCTTAGTAGTATAATATTTTCTCTTTCCTACAGTATTTTTTTGTTCAGTACAAGAAAGATTTTCCGTTTCGTTATAAGATAGAGAATAGTGAAAGATAGAGAGTAGCGCAAAAGAGGAAGTGGTTTGATAAGGAGAATCCGGTAGTAATTAATATGGAAACCTGACTATACATATATATGTATATTAATTCAAGATGAATGTCTACTTACGTATTCTCTGAAGCATTAGCTCGCCAGTGAACGGATAATTGAGCCTTTCCGCGAATTCCCTGCAGTACCAAACCAATAATTCTTGATTTGGTAATATCGGCTTAATTGTGTAAAAATAAATGTTCATCTGAAATATGAAAGAGTATGACTGCAACGACTGTCAGTTTTCTCCTGCTTAATATAATCTAGACGAAGTTTGAAATATATGCTACTTCGCGTGAGAGATGCACTCTGTAAAATTATTTTACCTTATACTGGCATGCTATTAGGTTTTGCGATTCGGACGAATAGGCGGGATTCACGTAACGCATCCAATTCGATTTTTGGACATCATAACCATCGATGTAGTAGAACAGCTCGTTGTTCTTGTATACCTACCAATGTGAAAATATTATGACGATTATAAAATGTATCTTTAAAAAATGACCCCACGAAAATATTATTATATTTTAGCTGATTTTTTAAATCATAAATATGTAATAATTGTTATTTATAAGTGTGCGTTTTAATCATTATAACAAAATTCGAGACAGCATAAATGTCTAAAAAATGTAGACATGAAATGTCTAAACATCTCTGTTTTTAGGATGTTGGTAATTTTGTAATTGCTGAAGCCTTCTATAAATAGCGATTGCCCACTGTTATATCGTTATAATTATGCAAGATGTTATTGATATCGACAATTTTGATTTATATTTTCTTAATAACTAAAGGCATTTACATAATCTTCCTTAACCAGGATTATCTGTTGAAAAAGTGTTATCCATTTATCAAATTTTTATAATTACTTTATATTTTTTTGATAGATTTGTACATATTTTTATACTGTGATCATTACAAAAAAATACTGAAAAGGCACTACTACAGCATTCGTGTTTGTCATTTCGATTTACATGTACCTATCATGTGTTTCGCGCGCTTTAAGATTCGTTTAAAATCAATTTCTGATCTTTGCTGACTCCTCTTTTCTGCTTCTCTTTTCTTTGTTTTTTTTCGACGATATTGTATCGCATCTATTTTACGTTGATCAGTATTTCGGAGGAAAGTTACTTGTCGTGTAATCGTAAACTCGAAGATCTCGGTTGAATAGCAGATAAGTAAAATTAAGCTCTCACCCGCCAGAAGTATTTTCGGTTCGCGTCTGCTGGCACCGAATCCTTCGTATACACCTGACCGACCAGAGGGCCGAAACGTGTCCCTTTAGGGATGTAACTGGTGCTCCAAACGCCCAGCACCTGCCATATATATATTTTCGATTAATCGAATCGTTAAAAGTAAGGGATGATGTATAGTTTTGTTTCCATTCAGCTTCTTGGGTTTCATCTCTTGTTTTGAACATTTATATGTCTAGTATTCAGATTATTTTTGCAGTTTTTAATTGACCCGGTTTAAAGAGTTCAGAGAAACTGCAAAAAAAATTTCTCTATAAATGTTTAAGTTTCTCTATTCGGGAAATCCATTTGGTAGCAAATGCCATCAAAACATATAAATGATGATTGGCAAAAGTGCATTGTTCGCTCTCCCTTCAATATTCTCTCATTGTATTCTCCTTCTTTATCAACATTGTTAAAATACACGGCAGAAGATAGAATCTATTTTCATTCTGACTCGCGTTAGAACAGAAAATCCACCTATTGCATAAAAACGTCTATTCGTCCAAAACTAATTTAACTCTTCGATGCTTTCAATTCGGCGCGCGTTTCCGATGCTTCTGTTTCTTTTTTGACAAACGGAAGTTCGAATGTTAATTAGCCCATGCGATTCTCGTTTTCGATATATTACATCGTTGTGCAATTCAGCTTGGAATGTTTCGGCTCTTTCGTAGAAAAATTTGAAATTTTGTAAACGGTATAGAAAAACCGTATCCCTTTGTCGTTGCCATAAACTTGAGTTGTGCATCGTTCATCTTTCTTAATGCAGAAATTTTAGATGAAAAATTTTGCACAAAATAAAATTAAAAATAATTAGTAAAAATTATATGGTGCTGAAAACAAAGAGCGAGAGATAACTCTGAAATCAAAATCACGTTATATGGAAGCTGTAATTAAAAACATAGACTGATGATGAAATATGGTATTAATGAAAACTCTAAGAGAGAAAGAGAGAGAATAAAGATTATTAATTATTACTAAATTTTTACTAGTAGTATTTGTCACGTCATGAAAGATGCAATATGTGAGGGATAATTTACAATATATTGTGTTGCTCTCTCGCGTGTATTATGTAATATAATATCTGTCCAGATTTTAGAATTTCTGTATCTCGATTAACGTTCCACTTTGGAAGATTGCGATTTTTTTTCAAAAGTCATCATTTGCCTTGCATGACTTTGCACGAGCTCAACCGGCATTGAAAAAAATTAATAAGCCGACACAACTCGCGCACAATTAAATACTCACAGTTAAACATATAACTCTCACCGAGGAGATTTTGAAATAGAATTCTTTTTTTTTTATAAGAAAGAACGTACATCGTTGAGGGCTTGAGAGGGCTTGAGGACCAGATTTCGCGGCAAAGATGCTTCCGCACGATTGGTATCGCCCGGCGATGTCGCCACATCCGGTACCAAATATACGGCATGCTGCTCGAATTCTTCCTCCCTCAAGGTCGCATGATCCCACTCGCTGGCCTCCATCCTTCGCTGCAAATTAAACCGAACATTCTTAATTGCATTCAATGTTGGAAAGATTTTGCAAAAATATTATTTCCTAATTTATCAAAATATTTTTCAAAATTTATTGTATTTTTTTAGTTTATTTTTTGAGACTTGACTGATTTATTTTGCAATACATAAGAACACGCATAAATTTGAATAATAAAATTATTCTATGATATATAATTTTTGCGAAGTAAATATATATAATTATATATTTAAACTATATACTATATATTATATACTATATGTATATACTATATACTACAACTATATATTTTACACTATATAATATATATACATATACTATATACACTATAAACACTATACAATATACACTATACATTATACACTATACACTATATATCATATTCTAAATATATAGTATATACTATATATTTATCATGAAATGTTTTTAAATAACAATTTATCACTATTGACGTAAAAGCTATAAAATATTTTAATTTAAAAATTAGATATTCTTTCATAATTAGATACTTTTAGATATTATTAGATACTTTTCCATAAATAATTAGACACTCTTTCCCAATTTCAACTGATAGAAAGTAATGTATTCTTGCGGCAATATTCTCCCTCGAAAGCAGCGTACAATCGAACGACGAAATATATGTCTTTTCAAGCAAGTTATACGTTAGGAATTTTGAATCTTTGTGATACCTTTTGTGTGCGAATATATTATTATTAATAATTCTATAATATGTATAATTATTAATAATTCTATAATATGCTGTCGTATGAGCATTATTTTTCATTCACAGAATTAGGAATTATCTGTTTGTTAAAAAAATTATTTTTAAAAAAATCGAGAGCTGTATGTTTCATTCTTATCTGTTCAATAGCGCTCGAATGAATAATTGAAGTCTTGCCATTGATGCCTCACTATTTTTTACCCATATCGTTTTTTTTTTTTATAGGTCTACGTCTGTTTATTTTTATCGTCGAGCAAACACTCAGTTAACTTCAGGCGAAACTTAACCGCGATCATTGTCGAAGGAATAATTAAAAGCCTCAGCATTGCATTTCTATTTCTTGTTGAACGTATTCACATCGAATCTTCGGAAAATTTCAGGAAATGATAAATTTGCAATAAGCTTGAATCGGACTATCCGGAACAGACTGGATCGATATATGTACATGTGTAAATAAATAGCCAACACTTGAAAATAGTCGTGGCTTCTCGACAATATTTTTACGATTCTTTTGGCTTAAATGCCTCGCTTTAGGAATATTGAGAGATAATTTGTAATTAATCGTATAAACTCGAGATAAATAATTGCATTCTCATTTATACATACGTATAAGTGATTATTGTGGAACATTAAATTTTTATCAAGAATTTTTTCCACGAATATTCAAATAATCTTCATCTGTCACGGAAAAGAGCACGATCGAAATTAAATAAACCGCCATTTGCGATTTAGTTTTCTCGTTTCTCGTCGACTCTTCAATTTGCGGTGGTGCAACACTTTAACACCGCGAAAGTGAAACCCGTCCACGCATTGATCGACTGCAGGGGAAAGAGGAAGGGAGAGAAGGGAAGGAAGGGCGCGGGGGCATAAACTCTGAAGTCCTCCCCCTCCCCTCCCCCTTCCCCCTGCTACCACCCGTCGGGGTGGTTTTCGCTACCCGGTGAATTTCGATTTCCATGAAAATCGCACTCTGTGTCGTCGCAAACTATTCGCTCGCATATACTTTCGACGCGATTTCCCAGCAAAGAGCATTTTATCGTGTTTTTGAAAACTCGAAAAACAGATTTTTAGCAAAATAAATATCACAATTCCAAAAGCGAGAGAGAGAGACAGAGAGAGGAAAAAAAATAGTTCTCTTTCCAAAATATAATTACCAGAATTTTACTCTAGAAGCTTCATAATTTTAGACAAAATTTTTTCTCTCTTTCTCTTCACGATTTTCTATAAATTATTTTTTATAGATGCCTAAAAGCTTCATACTTTCTTGATTTTTGTTATTG